>JAPYYV010009032.1:0-22013 GCA_030522625.1 Copidosoma aretas | reverse complement strand
CAGGGTGAATCCGACACTGCCTATACGGTAGCCATGTGTGCATGTAGAGGCGTCTTTAGAAGATTCCCTCCTTCCCACTATCAAAAAAAAAAAAAAAAATAAGAAATAAAATAAATAACAACTAATAACAGTAATAAAATTTTGTATATTGTCTTAAATCTGGACTTCACTATTTCTTAGTATCACTTATTCGTTAGTTATTCTGTTATTCACAAAGACTATTTCTGCTTGGGAAGAACATTGATTAATCAGGATGTATATTTACATGTGCGAGCATTTTATGTCATTTAGATTCAATGAAATCCAACAACACTGTTTCCTAAAATCCTCAGTATTGGAAATTTCTTTTTAGAAAAATTGATGAGATACGCACGTAATTTCAATTTTAAATGATCAATTATTGTGCCTTTTTGTTAAAAAACCAACTTTTGAGTTTTATAGCTAACTGTCCATAAAAAGTATTCCCAATAACGAAGGCAGATTATTGATTTCCGTATAAATTTTTCCAGTTAGCAAGTGAAATTGATTTTTTCGGATATTACGCAGCAGTACTTTTACATGACCCTCTCACGCAACAAACAATTTGTAATATTAGAGCGGGGACTCCCCGTTCCTCGCCCCTCTTGAACTCCCAAACCTCCTAAATAATTGTTCGTTATTCCGATTCATTCATACACTCTGTCCTATATCAGACTTAGCTCTACTCTAGCGGTGCTAACCCCGAAGCTAAACCAGAAACTTGCCCAGAGCACCAGAAAAACATTTTTTATCCTATTGTTATTATTTTTACCTTGACTGTCCTTCCAATTATGCTTATCCAATTGAGATTCGCAGTCCTACATCCAATCAAGTACGCTGTACTGAAAAAACTGATCGATTTCATTGCAGCAAATCTGCAAATCCAGTGGGACGGATTTTTTTTTTCTATCTTGAAATATATGATTGAACAAACAGTCAAGGTCATGATAATTATTATTAGGATAACGAATGTTCGAATGATGCACAGCCGAAATTATGAAAAATCACGATTTGTCATCTGTAATTCTAAACAGTTGACGAATATACATTGCACTGAGAATATGAAAAAACATTCCGAGACAAAATAGAATTTTTCTATTGGCTGTTAAAATTCAAGTAGGCCACCTCTGCTTATCGTATTCGTTTAATAGAAAAGGTGGATGCGTGGACCTCGATCGGACACAGGCGCATAGATCAAAATCCGGATTATAAGTGGCACAGTATTTACTTATCAGGCAAAGTTCTTGATTTCAGGTAAATTACGTAAGGGTTACATATAGTTTACTTCTGCAAAATAACTCTACTCGGCTGCAAGACAAGTGAGCAAATAAAACTTACAATACGCTAAGCTTGCCAGACAATTAGGTGCGTGTGAATTGTGCGAAGCTTATTGCGTTGGATTGACTGCGAAAATAAAGTTTTCGTAAATTTTACGATTTATTGTGTGATATAGCCAAAATACTTTTTTAATAACATAACCTTATGCATCATGAAAATACAATTTATTAAAAAATTATTTAGTACTTTCAGTATCATTCTTCGTACAGATGACAAGATGTATAAACCAAATACTTTTTTTTCTTGCAATCTCACTTACGTAAATATAATTTGTATCGAACAATGTCTCATATTATACATTGTCACCCAAATTCACGGAAATGATTACGGCGTTCTTTTATATAAAAATATGTTTGTTGGGAAATGAAATAATTCTCGTTTCCGAAATTTTTTTGGTTCTGTAGAAGCGCTAAAAACACGTTTTTCATGTTTTATTTTTTTCCCTCACGTTTTGATGAGCAAAATATATTTAAAAAATTTACAAGCATACTTTGTTTGAATATTGTTGTACGGAATTTTTTTGAAAATTATTCAATGTTCAAGATAAGTACGTTTTAATTTGTTTTGTGATGATTACAAAGATTTATTTAAATAATCATAAGGATAAAAATGCGGAGTAAGACGAATGTATGCAGAGCAATGAAAATACTCTCCTCGTGCTAAGTATTGTATTTTTTATACCTAGAAACACATACATGTATTTACAAAAGCATCATATAACATAATAAAATGTATTACTAATATTGTCGTAAGTAACATATGATGCCATGTGCTGATCAAAGTAAAATTCGAGTTCATGTTCTTCAATTAAAAAGTTGATTACTTAAAAGATCACTAGTGGAAACAGTAGAACATTACCAGGAGAAGCTTGATCATCGTTTGCAACTTTTTATTGATTAATGTGCTGTCATTTGGTCCTGGATGACGGCACAAGATATAAACATACTTGTCATCTGAAAAATATGAATAAAAAAAATTATTGATTTATTTTACTTGTTCAATAATGCCATACTAATATTTTTCATTTAAAAGAGAACATATTATGCGGTTTTAATTTTTACACAATTAATTCTGGCAGACCGACGTTTTGTGTAAAAAAACAATGAAAAAGTAATTTAGTCATCTACAATGGGGTGTGCTTCGTTTATTTTCATTGATCTTGTAAAATGTATATACATATAGTTGTTATTCGTCTTATGAAGTATGAGACCAATAAAAATAAGAGACCAAATTTAGGAAGGCCAACCTAAGTGGTTGAAAATCCTAGTTGATTTTCGAATAGGGGCTAACAGAACTTTACCGCCCAAGTTTTAGAAGGACAGCAAATTTTTCATCGTCTAGATATACAGAAGTAACTTTAAATGGCTTCATCAGAGCTTGACAAATTTTCATTTTTGCTATTTTTTCAATTACCTTGTTTCTAAAAAATATTTTCTTATTGCAAAGGTTGCGAATTTCAGGTATGACCTGACACTTTGCACCAGTCAAACCGCTGTTTACTTTAAATTGTAACATTTACACGATTCATGAAAAAATACTTACCGACACAAGTAACCGCTCGTTCAATGAAAAAACATGTATAGCTTCAAATTTGATATCCGTATTCATACATTGTTGAAAAAATAATAATAGCTAAAAATCGATAATTATATAATCAATGAATCATTTATAATTCAAAATCATCAGCTCCGGAGACTTACTTGATATCTGGTATTATCGTTTTCTACAATATCCCTACGCACCATGCAATTAATCAATGTTGATTTAACTTTTTTACTCTATATAATTGATAAAATTTTCGTTCAGTTTTAGTAGTTTTTAAAAACAAACTAGAAATTATTAGTGTATTACCTCTTTAATTGCTGAATTAGCCGAGTATGTCAATAGTATAAGCATACATATCTCATTGAATAAACCTACTATAGTTATTATAAGATCAATTAGCTCGGCGGAACCATCGTCCGTAAAATAAAAGAAATAGCTGATAATTGATTCTGAATGTACAGTAATAAATAAAAATACTGATAATGAATAGAAATCAGACACTATTTGTGATATTTCGAATAATAATGCATGTATTTTCCGTAACTTTAATATAGTTAACGATTCTTCAGGTTGATTATCCCGATCGAATGAAGTAATACTTTGTACACGAAATACATTTTGATTAAGGTTTTCTAAAATATTACCTATCGTTTTGCATGAGAATTTTATGAAAATAAGAATCGAAACATATTGTACCATTATTGCATTTATTGTGATGATATGAAATTTGTTCATTGTTCCAAACAACAGTCCTTCATCACGAAGTACTGACAAAAAAATATCGTACAACCATGATATTATTGTCAGACCGTGAAAAATTGATGTCAAAAGTAGAAATTGAACATTTACTGTACGTTTTAACAAAAATTCAATACTATTTCCTTCTATTCTCAACTCGTCCAGCATTTCTCTTACTAAATTAATTTTAGTGCAAATTATAACAACAGTTTTCCATTCAATAATATTTTGAATTAAAATATAACTGGCAGCCACAAAATTTAGTATTTGAAAAATTTTCAAGAAAAAATATAAGTCAAATACTTTACTATTATTATACATGGCCAATAATTCACGTATATATAAGTATTGCATCACTGTAAAAAGTGCAAGTAAAAAAGTATTATATAAAACCCCAGTAAAGGAGTAACTGAAGGACCAACGCTTAAAAATATTATCTTCAGTTGAGATTTCACTGAATCTTATTGTTGTTGACCCCAATATGCGATTAAAAAAGTAAAATACTTTAATAAAGGGAAAGTATTTTGTTTTTTTCTTTGCAATATTTTGTCTTGATAATTTAACCAACATCATCTCAAGACGAGTTTCGAACTAAAAAAGTTTAAATAAATGATCTAAAGAAGAATTATTATTTTTGTTTATTTGTTGTGTACTTACATTAGCAAGCATTTTATTTGATTTAGGTTCAATGAAATATAACAGCACTCTTCTTTCAGTGTTAGAAATTGTTTGTAGCCAAGTTTATGGGGTAAGTAATTTTTATTTTAAATGTTCAATTACTTTATCTTCCCATCAAAGATCTGACTTCTGCTGAGTTTCAAAGCTGACTGCCCATGAAAAAAGAATTTTGAATAGACATCAAATCATCGATTTCCTATGTATAATAATTGTTTTCAGTAAGTACATAAAAATTGATTTTTTCGGATATTACGCAGCAGTACTTTTACAAGGCTCTCTCAAACTGTGGTAACAAAAAATTTGTTATATTACGGCAAAGAACATCTATAGGTTCTATATATAAGTAATAAATTAAACGCATGAATAAAAAGTTTGAAACGGCAGTCTTATAATTGCTTGTCATTCCAATAAATTAGTACACTCTATCCTGTATGAGACTTAACTGTATTCTGCTGTGGTTATTTTTTCAGCCCAATCAAAAACTCCGAAAAAAGAGCACGAGCTGTTACAGCACAACATTACTCTTATTATGCGAATAGTACGAGTGTTAACAGTCAATTGACACCCTGTAGTATACCTGTATTAAATTTAAGATGTGTATTCTCAAGTGTAAAAGAGAGTATACTCGAGTTGATATGAAAAATAAATAGATGAATGAATATATAAATAAATAAATAAATAAGATCAACAATAATTTTGGTATATATTATTATACCTAATATTTATATTAAAAGTACATAAATTACCCAAATGTATTCAAAGTGAATTAAAAATCTTTCGACTTGGACAACATAAGCAAAATTATGTGGAGAAACAGGAAACAGGAGTAAACAATTTTTTAATCAATAAAAATAGATTAATATTTTTTTTTTTTAATCCATCAGAAACGTTTCTTGTGATGTTCTAAAAATTTTAATTTAATTTCATAAATAGTTTTATCTTACAGAGAATTCAAGAAGCTTTACTCTCCATTTTAAATCATTTTGCTACATCATTTCATACTTTTTAATTAAAGAAATACAAATATTTTTGTGATTAACCTTTTGAAAAGTTCAATTTAATTTTGAATCAGTTGTATCATATAAATCACTATGATAGCTTAATTTTCAATTTTATAATATTTTGACATTTTTATTCACGAAATACTAATATTTTTGTGAAAAATCAGGTATATCTCGGGGACCTTCAGACAAATTTTAACTATTGAGGGATTAAAATTTTCATTTTCTCATGTATATAAATAGCTGTTCAGTAAAACAAATATGGTTTCCTAACTTATCTTAGGTTTTTAAAACAACTTTTTGAATTCTAAAAAATAGATTTTTGATATTTTACGCATTTGACAAAACTATAATTTAATCTAAAAAATAATTCTATCATGTAGAGCATAAAAATAACTTCGCTTAACTTTTTTTATTATTCTAATAGACTATTTATTTATAATTTTTTATTAATTTTCTATTGCACTTAATAATTGTTTATAATTTTTTTTTTTTTTTTCAAAAAACCTCCGCTTGATATCTATTGCTCACTAACATTTTTTTTTACAAAAAAGCGGAAGAATAATTTTTGAGAAATCTTTGTGCTAATTTATTGGCAGCGGTATTTTCTTTGGAATTGATTTATGTTAATGAATGTATTTACACTAAATAATAATAATAATTACTGTGAAAGTATTATTAAATTATCAAAACTCATGTGTTATACGAACAACTGGAGGTCAGATCCCTTTACTCAATAACTTATCAGTTCAATTTTTCTGGTTTTCTTCTAGTGTATCCTGTAATAGTGTATATATATTCTTTTAATGTTGATCCATGTGAGATATAATATAAAGAGAATGTATTATTGTATTTATTTGTTCCTTGTACAGAATTTATAAATTCTTTTTACATTATGGTTCCCTGCACGACAATCCCGTGCGTTTACATCGCCTAAAAAAAACCCTAACGCTTATAGATCATGTACTATGTACTCTCTCAAGTTCTCTATTCACACAGTCATTCTTTTGATAATGTACTATTTCAATTTGTAAATAAAACCTGAAAGTGTTCAATTGACAAAACCAACACTAATAATAATATACTTAGGGCTTGCCTGTAGAAATTGTCTGTAGACAAGTCTTATGATGACAACATTACACATAATGAAAAATAATCATCACAACAGGATATTTATTCATGGAATAAGTGTACTTAATAAGTAAAACGTTTTTTTTTATTTTCTTGCCCATTACATATTTGGAAATAAGTAACGATAAAGAAAGTGTGTTATTAAGTGTGCTTTCACGTTTCAACCCCTGTCAGTTATATAGCTTTCTCAACTCTACTTTGTACAATTAAAGTTAATTAGTATTTATTTTCAAAACAGTACATAGGATTCAATACGTTTTTTCCACACTATTATGCTATGAAATATCAAAAAATATTTACTTCTTTTATGAGACCCAGTTTGATGTCTTTTGATTTAAAAGAAAAAAAGCCAATGGAACAGGCACTGTTTTTTTTTTTTTTTAAACTACATTAAGTTAAGTGCTCCACGAAGGCCTATAGGTTCCTTTGAACTGTGGGATCTATCTAAGCTTAAACATATACAAAAAAATGTATTCTATACTCTATTTCGAGAAATATATGTACATAGCCAGTCGAGATTCACAGATCCGCCATTTTTTAATTTTATACTTTTTGAGCCCCTGAAAAGGACAAGCAGAAATAAATTTAAATAATTGTCAATTTATTGTTATTGACAATTTTCAATAACAAATAGAAAAATAAGGTTTTTGTCTGCGAAAATTTTTTTACTAAATGCTATTTAAAGCTTAAGTTTTTTATACAAATGTATTTGAGAACTTCTTGGATTTGGAGATAAAAAATTAAAAAAATTAAAAAATTTGTAATATTTTGCTTACTAAGTAATAGACAGCGCTAGTTTGAAACAATTTTTTTTACTAAACGTTCCAATTGAAAATAGTTTCGGATACTATATCATTTTCCGAGTATTGAAACTATTGAAAAACCAATTACTTAATCATCTCAAAATAACTGAAAAGAAGACAATGTTTCTATAAAAACTTAAAAAAGAAAAAAGGATTTGTCTCATAATAATTGAAAAATCATACCATTTTAAAGAATATTAAAATAGTATGGTAAAAAAAAAAAAAAACAATTTTGAATAATTATTTTACGTAATAGCAAAACAAAATTTATTTGAAAAACTAGACTATATGCTAAACCCAAGGAGGCTCTCCACCCTTATATACCGCTAAGTTCATAATAACTGATGGAATTGTTGATTGAAGTCCAATAAGAAGGGAATGTATTGGCGTACGGAAAAAAGATACTTTATGAATAAAGCACAAAATTATTTTCTAAAATTTACTGTGACAGTGACGAACTCTTTAAATATCGAAAAATATTGGACACGCATTTTTTCTCTTTGCACATAAACAAAAATTGACGAAGATACAAGCTCGTTAAGGTTTTGCATGATGTGATAAGAGTGGTAGAATTCACAACTTAGGTGACAGCATACACCTCTCGTCTCTCGAATTTCGACTCGCTCTGTTTCCGTCGGCATAAGTTTGTAAGAAAAAATACATCTCTTTCAATTTTTGATAATTTACCTGATAGACCAAATGGAAGTTTTTCATGGAACCAACCAAATGTTTATGTACAAGAATGAAAGCTTCTAAGCGATTTCGTATGATCAATTTTACTTTAATTTTAACTCATCACAGGAATCTAATAAACATGATTAAGTTTTATATTACAAGTTTCATGCTATGTTTATGTAGGTGGAGAGCCTCCTTAAATAATTAAAAAATGATTCACGATTGGGCGAAGCCTTAATTATGATTGTGCAAACATATTTACATATTCATTAAATATTTTTTAGTATAAAGGTCCTCTTCCCATGAGGGTCTGTCGAACCGATCAGTGTGCCGCACTAAATGATCAAATGCAAGTTTGAAAATCTGCACTTTTAGTATTAAAAAAAGCCTGAGCGACAGACGAGGCGACAGAGGCCCTCCTACTCTGGTATCTAAGAACATATATTTTTTTAAAAATATAGATATGTAGCTATTGGTTAAATAATTGTTCAGGAAAATATTAATTTTACACATAAAGCTAACGAGAAAGAAAGTATAATCGTGTCAAGTATGCAATTTATGTTTTCTAAAAAAAGTATCAATACAAAGGGCGTATAATATATTATTATATAATTTATTTTGTCTACAACTTAAGTACTGCAATGCGCGCTCTAATTCTGAATACCAACAGTGCAAGCCCACACAATTAATTTTGATGCATGCTTATTATTTATTCGGAAGCTAACGACCAAAGAGTTTCGCAGAATTAAATATAGGAGTTTCAGTATTATTAATATATGGTAGGATTCAATAAATAAAAAAAGAAATAATAACATGAAAATAAAGAGAGATCTTTGAGCTTATTTAATGAAAAAAAGGATTAGTTTGATTGAATGGTACAACAATATAGGTTTGAAAATATCGATTGTCAAATTATGGAACATCGATATCATCATAGTATCGATACGTATCGAAAATCGGAATTGGGAGCGTTCGATTTTCATCGTACCATACTATCGCTTTATTCGGTCGGTTCGGTCGTTCTACTTGTTCCGTTTAGTTCTTCTATTTTGGATAAACAATTAAACAGTCAATACACACATATTATCTTGTGTAAATGAAAAATTATGAAAATAACCACATGTATTCATTAATTACGAATAAAGAAATTGATTTTTCCCTTATTTAATGGATACAATTATAAATAGGGAACAAACGAAACAATAAGAGGAGTGAAACGACCGAACCGACCGAATAGTGAATAGAGCGATTAGCGATAGTATGGCGATACTTATTATACATACACACATATATATCTCGAACTCTCCCTATTTGTTTTAAACAATGTATAAATATATAAGAAAATGGTAAACATCATATATTAAGTTGCGCTGGGCTACGGGCTGCGATTGCTGCGAATTTGCGAAACGGAGATTCGAGTCATCGAAACCTATACGTATATAACGTATTCCTGTCAAAAGTTTTGATTCAAAACTTTAGAGAGTGACAACAGTCACAAACGTCACAATTAACTGAATTAACAGTCAACACTGACAACGTGACAATAATTGACGCATGTACAATGCACATGCAATATGCATGAACGTCGTGACTCACGTGAGTGACGTGTCACGTGAGTCGTGAACTGACAAGTTGACAACATGACAACTGTACCGACGTGACATTATACATACATAAGTACATATAGAGAGAAAAATTTCGATTTTTCTTCTCTCTCTTTCTCGACTTCATAAATATATATTAATCCAAACACACTGTGGTTCTCTCTCAAACAATTTAGTTTTAGCTGAATTTGCAAATTGTTGTTTGCACACGATTGTTTGGGCATGTGAATGTTTGCCAATTGATATTTGATCATTGAGAGTTGAAGGATCAACAAAAAGGAGAAACGTTCCACGCAAGGTTTTAAGGTTAGTTTTTATGACTCACATTTTATTCACAAAAACAGAATGTATAACATATCCATTCAAGTTAATATATATATATATATATATATATATATATATATATATATATTTGTTTTTCATTACTCAGAGGTACTTATATTCCATATTATCTGATGTGCATTTATCCACTCTGCATGTTTTTATAGATATTTTTCTCAACCAGTGAAAGGAATATAAGTAGTAACTGTGGGTATTATTATTTTATAGTAATTATTTTTCAATTCTTTAAACTACAGATCGTTGAATTTTGGAGCATGTTCACACACGGAGTTGTGTTTGAAAGTTCAATTGTCATTATAAATAACAGTTCATGTTTGTGGTTGCACAATAGTAATGCTTGATTTCATTATGTGCATTTGTTGTTCTTCACAGAATTTTGAAGGCTTAAAAAACTTGCAATGGCGAACTCGAAACATTACGATATGTATGGTTTTGAATCTGACGACCCTCCAGTTCGTCTGAAAACTGAGGAGGACTTGTTACCTTATTCAGTAATCGATCAGCCTACCAGGAATTGGTTAGATTCACTGGAGAGCATTTGGAGCTTGTGTAAGTTTTTATAGCTTAATTTATTTTAGTAAATTGCTTGATATCGAGTTCCTGATTAGTAGTATTTCAATTCAAGGGAAAAAAAGTGCTACAGTGACGCAAACGCTACATGAGTACTTTGGCACAGCGCCTAATCCTTACTTGAGTACCTTAAAGATTTTAGTCAACACTAAAGATTTTTACCATATCAAAAGCAAATCATCGTTGGCTTTTACAGGTTTGTTTGTTCGTTAACTTATTTTTGAAATGGTTTAAATAGGGACTGACATGAAAAAGTAAGAGAACTGTGACTACATGCTATGTTTGTTTGTATAAATGGATATTAGTTGAAAAAATTGTATCGATTATTCGGATAACAATTATTTTCAGTAATTGAAGAATTTGTTAGCTGGATTACTCCAATCAAAGATAAATTTGATGGTTGTCTTAATGTTCAAATAAAAACTGCTGCCTTTCGTTTGGTAACCAAGCAAAAGAACGTTCAACTCATAAAAACAGTATCTGAAATTTATGAATTTACTAGTGATAAGGAACATTTTATTGGTTTTGTTAACGTAATTATTTTTCTATTTAATATTAATTTTGATAGTGATGACTTATCGTTTAATAAATATGTTCTTTTCAGGGTATGCTCGAGAGCAAAAAGTATAAAGATGCTGGAGTATTTGTAGAAATGTTGAACTTACAAAATGAATTTGACGATCCTGAAATATTATTGATGCCCTTAGTTTTGCAGAATAAAACAACTATTGCAGAGGATCTGATGAAAAATCAGGCAAATTTACAAATCAAATTTGTTTCATATTTAGATAATTTATTGACCCATAACAGTATAAGTAACGTTATTGATCAGTACGTTTGGTAAGTACCTCATACTTTTAAATATAAATGAACTCTGCTGTAAAATATACATTATTTGAAAAGTAATAAAATTAATTTCTTATGATCGAAAACCCGAACTTCATCACAATTACAGTAACAATGATATACCTGATGTCAAATTTCAATATGGTCAACATAAGTCTATTTCTAAATTAGTTGCGCGCTTGGCAAAGCTCTATAATGTTCCTCATGATGTATGTCCGAATTTGAATAAGAAAAGAGGAGAGGGTGCACTCCAATTTTTAATTTACAAACGTTATGTAGAAGGGAGTTTGAGTAAGTAGCTGTTTTAATTTTAATTTTTCTTCAATAAAGCTTTACTCATAAGTAAAAACTTTTTTTAATGCAAACATCTATGCATAGGTGTAGATAGCTGGAGAGAAATGGCAAAAGAAGCTGTTGGGTCAGACTCAAGTCTTCAAATAGAGATTTTAAAGAGCCTTGCCAACACAAACGATCCTGCAGAAGCTCATTATTTTGCACAATTTTATAACATACTGGAGGATGAATGGCCTTGGATTTTAAAGCAATATGTTGATGATAATCCTGACTGTATCGTATCTTATTTCATTAATTCATGCAATTTTTGTTCGTTGCATTTAATAGCTTACGCTATACTTGATACTTTTAGGTGTTAATAACAGTGAATTGAATGACTCTGTGGAGGAAAAATCATGGGATGCTGATGATAACGTGTCATATTATACTTTGAGTTTGCCCAGAGAATGTATTGAAATGATTGATAACGTGAAATCCTTTGATGACTTTTTAGTTTATGGTTTAAAGAATGTGCATGTGGTTGGAATCGATTCCGAGTGGAAACCAAGTTTTAGTAAGGATTCTGAATCTATTTTTATTTGATACAACACTTTTAAAATAGTGTTTAATAATATCATTTTCCTTGTCAGGTATTAAAAAACCAGAATTGGCTTTGATGCAA
Source organism: Copidosoma aretas (assembly GCA_030522625.1). Lineage (NCBI taxonomy): Eukaryota > Metazoa > Arthropoda > Insecta > Hymenoptera > Encyrtidae > Copidosoma > Copidosoma aretas. Next base: position 9,769 of record JAPYYV010009032.1, on the reverse strand, counting down.
ATCGCGACTCACTCGCATGTATATATTTTGGATGTTACTGTATTGGGGAACCATAATCATGATATGTGGAAAGAACTGGGAACTGCCTTGTTTAATAACAAGAGTATTTTAAAATTAGGTAAATATTCTCATTTCAACTGTTATTGTTCACTAATCCTGACTGAAAAATAAAAATAAATTTTCCAGGTTTCGGTATCGCCAACGACATAAGCATATTCCGTGAGAGCTTGCCAGCACTGTCAAATATCCGAGCTTGTGGAGAAGGCTACTTAGATTTAAGTCATTTGTGGAAAAAATTATTGAAAGAGGACAATTTTGTATTCCCATACGAAGGTGATGATTCATTTACGAGCGAGAACCTCAGCAAATTAATCGAGCTATCGCTTGGCCAGAGGTTGAAAAAGACTGATCAGTTTTCGAACTGGGAAAGACGACCACTACGTGAAAGTCAGATAACGTATGCAGCACTGGATGCTTATTGTCTACTGGAAGCGTATGACACTCTGGCCATGCAATGTGAAAGATTGGGCATTCCCTTCCATGATGTGTATGCCCATATACATGACAATATATCGTCCACGGATCTGAATGGACAGAAGTCTTCCAAAAAGCCAAGTACTACGGTAAGACATATACTATTTTGCATTTATCTTGCAACAATTTGATGTTTTTAAGGTTTTTTTGGTTGCGTAGTTGATTTTCCGTAATTATCGGAATTAAAAAACTTAACATGCGAAGGATATCTATAATTCATTTTCTATTTAGATAAAAAGTTGATAGAATTGCATTATTGATTTAGTTCTTACTTTTTTCTTTTGTCAACAGGAACAAGACAATTAAAAAAACTAATATTTATTTTAGTTTCGAAGCATTAGTTATTTCTAAAATAATATGATTGTTCCCAGATTCTGTAGGAATCATTTTTATTTTATTGTACAAGGATGCAAATTTATGTGTAAACCGAAACGTATTGTGTAAAGTTGCAAAGATGGTTTGAAAGATCATTGACATTTTGTGATAATTTAAAATTTACTCTTGCACTACTTTTAAATAACTAGAAATTTATCTCTTCTTAAAGTTTTTTATTTTTGTAAACTTTTTAAGTATTATCTCTGTAATTTAGTAATTTTGTAATTTTCCTGTAACATAAGGACCAAATATAAAATTACTTGGTAAAATTAAGTCTATCTAGTATACTTTATGATAATTTTCTATCCCTGCATCGTCAGTGCATTTTCAATTGACATTAAACTAAATTGTGCAGTACAATCTGTCGAACAAACAAGCGTTCTGGATGAGCGTGCAACAAGCGTGTTCCCAACAATCGCAAGACCAACCTTCGTTGAACCATCCCAATACCGAGCCAACAAACGACGTGCCACAAACGTCCTCGACGGTACAGTATTAGTTTTTAAATCAACCCCAAACACAGTACTCTTTAACATGAGTATAAGGAACTAATTTCGACCGATTTTCACATCAGGCTCTGGAACATGCACACACCACAGAGTCAGTCAACCAACAACAGCAACGGTCACATCAAAACAACAGCTGGCCAGAATTGCAGTGCCAGCAGCAGCGTCAGCACGTACAACCGCGTCTATTCGTCTGTGATTCGATGCTCGGCGGGCTGGCTCGCCAAATGCGGAAGTGCGGGATCGACTGCCTGCACTTTCCACGTGACCGAGGCGGCGAGCTGTCTTTCCGCGCTTCCCACGACAAGCAGCGCGTCTTGCTCACCCGGCATGGCAATTTTTATCGGGTGAGGATTGCGAATCTAAATTGTTTTCTATAGTTGTTGCTTTTTAGATTGTTTTTTTTAGATTGGACATATTTTATGCTGTATAATTTGTAAATATTGCCTCACTGCTCGCATGTGCGGAATAACTAATTCATCAAAAACGAACATTTATTTTGAACTATTCTAATTGCAGTTCAAGCAGTATTTGCCACCAGGATATTGCTTCAGTGTATCGGAAACCGGAGTGGAAGATCAGCTCACCGAAGTCATCCGTTACTATAATATCAAAGTCAACGAAGCAGACGTCTTCAGCCGATGCCAAATATGTAACTCAAACGAATTCGTTTACGTTTCAAAGGATACTATGACTGAATTGTTTCAAAGGTTGGCGAAAATACCTTTGTTAAACTCTTATATGTTTATAATTTTTGCCAGAGAGACTTTTGCTTCTTTCAATAATTCTCGTCCGATCATATTTTTGGTCTCATTATAAAAAAATGTTTGTCATTAGTCACAGATCAGAAAAGAACTCCTACCCAAGTGAAGTCGGGCAATCAAGCAGCTCGAACGACGTCTACAATCATTGGGACACCGAGGAGAAGGCATTCCAACAGATGCAGACCAACAACGAGAAACAGTTCACCGCGCGCTCGTGGATTTTGAGCTACGGCAGTCTCAACGTCACGAACTGCTCAACGAAATACAACGTCAGAGTGCAAATCGATCAGGTGCCGCCGAACATGCTCCGATACCATTTCTACGTGTGCGAGAGATGCGGCAAAGTTTACTGGTACGGTTCGCACATCGAACGGGCCTTCAATGGAAATTTGAGGAAAATTTTGAGTTAAATGTACAAACGGAGGCAAAAGCGAGTTCTTGGAATCATGAATTTTTGCAAACTCTGGAGGGTAAAGATATTATCATCATTGTCTGCAAATAATCGCCGGTATTTTCGATACGATGGCAGCTTGTTTTGCTATCACTAAGGGAAGTGATATGAGTACTTCTGTGTTAGTTGTGCAATATATATTTATAAATACATATATTTTTTTATGAAATTCTGCCTGAAATTTTCAATATTCTTACAAGAACTAACTTTTGATCCGCTCGATATTGTGTGTTCATTAGGATGCAGAGATTGAGTGCGTTTTTCTAAAACGCAAGTTATATTTGCTCATTTGTTTAAGTTTTTTACTAGTGAGATGTATCCCGTTCCTTTTTTAATTTCTTATCTTTAACTAACACTAACACCACTGTTAATGCAAACAATTAACAGCTTGCTGTAAAATTACTTCAACAAAAGTTTAAAAGTTAGTTCATATCTATCTAATAGCCATACTTTAATCGTACTCTTATTAATATACAAAATCTACAAACATTTGTGATATTTAAAATGTTGATGTATATCTATATTATACTTGCGACGTAGGAAATCGCTAATTCTTAGCTTTTACATTTCGTTATACTTTGCTTTCTAAAAATGAGTAATTATATCACAATGAAGTGTCTCTATTATGCAAGAATCAAAGTTATTTTTATTAAAGATATGTTACTGCCAAATTACGAATTATAGTCATATACTTAATCCGTAAACTGTAACTACGTGATTGCTTGATTGTTGTATAAAAAAAAAAAAAAAAAAAAAAAAAACAATAGCGTGTCTAAATAGACGTATTTTTATGTGTTCCTGTCACGATAAGTCAGTTACTTGAATGAACACTAAATTTTACGATGTACCTTATTGATACGAGAATAATGGAATTATTGACTCCAATGTACACAGGGTTATACTTGCTGTGCATGTACGATAGAATTGATTTGTTATATAGTTAACGTAAGGTCGGTCCATTTACCAAATTATGTCTTTGTCTATGCTACGGGGATGTGACCTGACATAATAGTACAAGAAAATGATTATTTTCTGTTTGATATATTGTATGAGATATATTTTAGTTACACAATTGCAGAATCGCTAACGAATAGGAGGTAGAACGGAGACCCATATTATTCTAAATTCTATATATCTGCGAAAGCATAAAATATGATTGCGCTCAGAAGCGATAATCTAGTGGTTAGAGTGTTTCTAAAGCTAATTAATATTCACCATTTTACCAACAATATTTTGAAATGAAGTCAACAATGGGATGAAGATTTCAATCAGTAGAATGAACGCGTAGCTCGTAGATCGAATGTAAAGCTTGTCATTTAGATTTAGAACGTACATAAAAATAAAAATTCCAATCTTCAGCTCCAGAAGATTTTGAATATTTAAACAAAACTAAAATGTATTAAATAACGAATACTAATCAACCACTACAAATAAAATTTCTTCCATTTTTCAAATCAATTCGCATTTGTTTATTAATAATAATGAACAATCTATATTACAAAAGCTCTAAATGTTCTTTTCCGCTTATATAATACAAAATCTGAGAGATAACGACAGAAAACATCAGCATGAGGTAGTTCACCGCAATATTACGTTGGTGCCGGCTGAGGAGGCGACGACTCCGGCTCCGACGATCCGGACGTCGACGTTGGAGTATCAAAGTCAACAGAGTCGATCAAGTTTTTCTTACCAAACGGTGGCGGCCCGATCAGTTTTTCAACCTCCTCGTAGGTGAGTGTTTCTTTTTTCAAAAGTTCCTCGGCAAGCTGCAATGAAAAAGTTCCAACTCAACGATATATTTCCACCTTCAGCACTGATTTACGCACTTACCGTTTTCAGCTTATCTTTGTTCTCCATCAACAACTTTTCGGTCCTCTTGTAAGCCCTCGTGATAATCGTCCTTGCCTCTAGGTCCATCATATTGGCCAACTTCTTGCTGTAAGGTTTGCGCGTGCCCTGAAATCCAAACCAAAGCATCACATGACTACTGCACTATCAAGAACCTCTCGTACTACCACCCACCTGGTCAAGCTGCTCTGGCAGAAAGGACATCAGCCCGACCACCTCGTCCATGCCGTACTGCTGGACCTGGGCGTAAGCCATCTTCGTGACCTTCTCCAGATCGTTCTGCGCCCCGGTCGTCACCTTGTTGAAGGTCAAGCTCTCGGCGACCCTTCCGCCCATGGCCATGCACATGCGCTCGAACAGCTGTTCCTTGCTGAACAGCTTCTGGTCGCTCGTGGTGAACTGCGCGAAACCGAGGGCGCGGTTGGTCCGGGGAACTATCGTCACCTTCAGCAGGGCGTCCGTGTGCTCGAGCAGCCAGCCGACCAGCGCGTGTCCCGCTTCGTGGTAAGCCACCGTGCGCTTTTCTGACGGCGCTATGGTGTTGTCGCGCTTCTCGATGCCGGCTATGACCCGGTCCACCGCGTAGAGTAGATCATCGCCCGCCACCTTGGTCTTCTTCAGACGGGCGGCATAGAGAGCGGCCTCGTTGCACACGTTGGCTATGTCGGCACCTGGTGAACGAGAATGCCAGGAAATGACCACCACGAGGAACGGCTATATCCTATATCGGGCGGTTTAATCGCAACTCACCACTGAACCCCGGGGTCAGAAAGGCCAATCTATTGGAGTAGGTCGCAGCGCTTTTCTCGAGGACAATGCACTTGAGGTGCTGCTCGAAGATCTGCCTCCTCTCGATCAGGGTCGGCAGGTCGATGAGTATGTGCCGGTCGAAGCGGCCCGGGCGCAGCAGGGCTTTGTCCAGGACCTCAGCTCGGTTCGTCGAGGCCAGGACGATGACCTCCTCCTTGGCCACCATGCCGTCCATCTCGGTGAGCAGCTGGTTGAGCGTCTGCTCGCTCTCGCTGTTCGACTGGCTGCCCTCCGACCGCGAGCGCTTCCGGCCGATCGCGTCGATCTCGTCGATGTAGATTATGCTCGGGGCCCTTTTTTTTATTTTTTATTTTTTTTATAAAAAGAGCTGTCGGCGATAAATTTCATTGTTGTATCGGTTATAAAAAGAGACGTCGGCGATAAATTTCATTGTTGAATCGGTTGGTGAATTTTCGCCTCGTATACCTTTTCTTGGCCTCCTTGAACAGGTCGCGCACGCGAGCGGCTCCGAGACCCCCAATCATCTCGATGAATTCGGAGCCGTTCATCGACAAGAACGGAACGTTGGACTCCGTAGCTACGGCCTTCGCCAGGAGAGTCTTGCCACAACCGGGCGGTCCCAACAGTAGAGCTCCTATACGGACAAATGTTTGAACATTGGTAAAAAGATCATTCGTAGACATTACGAGACATACCCCTTGGAATTTTGGCTCCCAGAGTCTTGTAGCGGTCGGGACTCTTCAGATAATCCACGAACTCCATGATCTCGATCTTGGCTTCCTGCAGGCCAGCGACGTCAGCAAATCTGACGCCCTTGCCAACGCCCGTCAGTGGATCGACTAGGGTGAACTTTGCTCGAGTCAGTTGGGAGAACATGTTCGAGCCGATGTTCGTACGCACGGATGATTTCGATAGTACCAGTGCCAAGAATCCAAAGAGCCCAAGGATGATCAACACGTGGGCAAAGGAGGATTTGGGTCTGTCGTAGGTGATGGGTACTCCGTTCTCTGTAAACAGCAGTCAATTTTTGGAAAATCAAACAAATAGTGCAAGGGATCAACCGCGGTACGTCACCATCTCACCAGGTTTTATTCCAAGAGTTCTCTCGGCCTCTCTGACTTTTTCCTCCAGTTTCGATACATTTGGCACCACCATGTGATAACTCCTGTACATGCTCCGTTTTCCCTTGACAACAGCCCCTTCATGGAGAACTATTGTAACCATGTCGATTTCCGGTCTGACAACCAGTTCCTTGACCTCTCCTTTGGCCAGCATTTGATGAACGAATTCGTTCCACGAAACGAACTTTGGCGACTTCTACAGAGTAAATATAAATATAAATCAAAGCGACAAAAAGTTACTCATTGACAAGTGTGAGTCTGTCACAAGATACATGTTTTTGGAATCAACACCTCATGACAGACTTAATAATACTAGGAGCTTGTCATCTAACAAGCACTTGTGTACCACACACATGAATTTAATCAAACAATGAAACTTACTTCATTTGGATCTGGTGCGCTTGAATTGAAACTGTACAGCAACCATAGAAAACTCACATAACAAAACATTGTCCACACAGCTAGTTTGATTAGCAAAGATTTCACCTTATCGTCACTATCTTTCTTTGGATCATTTTTGTTGGATGGATTGGGATTATCTTGGTTGAATTTCGCACATGACGTCTGTAAGTATCTACAGTACTTGATTGGATTTATGTGAGTCAATTCGGTGAAACCACTACGCACTAAGAGTGAGTTTGCTGCCTTGTACTCTCTGTGTATTTGTCTCAATGACTGAAATGAAATGCATAGACAAAAGCTTGATAACTCACCAATGGAAGGATGAAATTGATTAGATATTAGAAGCATACTTTGTGAGATAATGATCCAAAAAAGCGAATGATGTTTTGATTAGGACATCTTAGCGGGATTTCTTTACTTCTGCCAATGCAGTGATGCAAATTATTCAAGTAATTCGCTTTGGAACGAAGTACGCTCTGATTCACTGGCTTCAGAATGTTCTGCATCTTGATTTTCTTAATTTTTTATTAGTGTTCTTTTGTGAAATTTAAATTGAAACTTGTGCATTGCACTTTAAAGGTTAGACACCTGTACATAACAGAAAAATCAAACGAATTTTATTAATACTCGAATGAAGATGTAATAAGAAAACAAAAATTGTACAAATACAATGAACCTTTATGAGGCGAACAATCACATTGATAAATAATTTGTTCATCAATTCATCGTAGCAGAAGATATTTTCCTGGTGTGTTTATCAGAACTTGCGATGAAGGACGCAACGTACACTGGAGGTAGTCAAATTCGTGAACCGCGAAATTCAAACATTTAATTCCTATTAGCTGATCCAATAACATAACCTTTCTCATTGGTAGATTTCATACTTCGCGGTTCACGAATTAGACTACCTCTAGTGTACGTAACCGTACCTAATGTATGATGTATGCATATGTATGTTTTTGTCAGAAAAGCGCCATCTGAGCGAGGTAAGTAAATTGTTATTTTACTATTTATGAGACATTTTATGCTGATATTTGATTTTGTATTTGTCAAACTCATTGCAAGCTACATTTATTTTAACTATTCAATTACAACATCATAAAAATTTTGATACTCCATCGCAATATTATTTTTTATTTGTATAAAATGAGAGCATTCAATCCAATTGTTTTACAAATATTAATATTATAATGTACAGAATAAGGATCTCACTTGAGCTGGAGTCTTTCAATCAATCCAAGTATAATAAAGTAAAGTTCATCACATATATATTTACAAAAATCAATGATTTTCATGGTCAATTCGTTTGCAGTATTAACCAGAGCAACCTCTGCATCCACAGTGAATACACTCTACAATACGGCCTTCTTCCAATTTACTTTTAGGAACTCTGCAAATACAATTAGTTCCAAAGTTAGTGTCCCGGGTTTGAATGCACCGAACACAACACAAATTCTCATATCCAGTCTTCTTCCACTTTGCGATGAGGTTGGGGTCAGCAATTTTCTCACTAACACAGTAATCATACAGTTCTAAAAACAAATTACATCGCATCTCATTAGTAAATCACGCTCATAAATGAATGATTCAACAGTGCTACTTTATTAGAAAACTGACATTGTACCTCTGCTTATAGCCTTGCGTCTGTAGAACAAGTCATATATGTATCTCGATTTCTGGTGATGAATCTTAAAAATTGGCCACAAGCTTTCTTGTTTCCTTTTCCCTTCATGAGGCTCTGTCTCGGCTGCAGAACAATTATTTATCAGTTACATCAAAAGAGATATCTCTAATAACAATGGATTTACAAGATGATTTGCATCATTAGCAAAATGAGTGAATGGTGGAAAATGAAAATAACAAACCCTCTCGCATCTTCTGCTCGAGTTCTTCCAAAGTCGGTTCAATAAGTTCCCATCCTTCTGGGGGTGCCTTTTTGCTTCTACGAACTTTCGGCATATCTTAGTATTTTAAACGTGTATCTTACAAAAATATTAAGTTTACTGGGCTTGAAAGTGGAAACTTTATTGACAGTTGTTTCGTGATGTATACGGGTATACCTATAGGTTATTCTTCCGAATATATTTAATTCCTAAGTATACTTATTCTTGTGTTGTGGCTTGTGGCAGTTGTTGTGGCCTTTGAGCTTACACCATAGAGTATAGAGATATAAGAATAGAGTGCGTGAGAGGCTGAATACAATGATACAGTCAAAGAGAGAGATGGTCGCTGAGTGTTCTTTCTGTCTCTTTCTAGCCAAGCGCTGGGATTGGTTGCTTATCTGCTTTTTCCTCGACCTCTCGAACAACAGCCAATGACAGACACTCGGCAACCTTCTCTTTCTTTTCATTTCACGATTGGAAATTTAATTCAGTAGGACAGGTATACTTAGGCTACAGTCACATCGTCACATGGTGCGGCCGCTGCTACATAACAGCGTTCGTCCGTCCTATAGCACTCCTAGCGTGGCGTTGGCGGTGGCTTGTCCAACTATAGTACAAGCAACTAAGGGTGGATCTGGACAAACAAATTTTCTCTTAAATACATCTCAAGCCATCTTTGAGACAAAAGTTGGATGGCGTTAAGTCGGAGCAAAAGTTACGCACTACTGCCCAGGGTCAGCGATGTTAAAACGACCCGACGTCTATCAGACTTCAGGTCTATTGCGTGGTAAAGTATATCTATATTTATCATGTATATAGATATACTTGCCCACGCAATAGACTTAAGTCTGATAGACGTCGAGTCGTTTTAACATCACTGCCCAGGGGCCGTATCATATAACTTTTTTTCCACCTTTGCAGCCGATGTTATATCATAGGACGGAAAGTTATATTGTACGGACCCAGGGGTGGTAGTGCGTAACTTTTAGAAAAGTTTTTTTTGACTAAATTTTGCCCACTGCACATGCGCAGAAACCAATTTTCGCCTTTTGCACGTATAAAAAGGGCGAAAATCTGGACAAAATCAGTCAAAAAAAGTTACGCACTACCACTC
>JAPYYV010009031.1:0-15564 GCA_030522625.1 Copidosoma aretas | reverse complement strand
TAAGCTTTTAGTTACTACGATCTCTATTCAAATCTATCGCTGTAAGGAAAGATACAGAACGTTTGCTGTGAAATGTTTAGTCCCATCCATCAGAGCCTATGTTAAGAACGGAAATTTGGTTTTATTTTTCAAAAAAACCGTGTTGTGAATAAATCTTAAATTTTAAGAGAACATTTGTAATGACTTAATGAATGAATTTCAATGATTTTTACAACATTCTTATCGTTTTTATTGAGCGGACAAACCTCTGTAGTCATCTTGGAAACTTACTTTGAAACATCTTTACTTCATTCCAGCTTCTTTATTGCATCTATATCCAAGTCCTTACTCGAATGGAGTGCCATGTCCTTACCCTCATAAAAATCCTTCTTTCACTCAGAATTTAAAGTCGTAACCTAACATTCGCCAGGTAGAAAGTTATAGTAAATTACAAGGGTATCTGGAAGTAACATGGCTATCAAGTATGGCATGACATCTGCCACCGTATATAAATAAATATTATAGGTTGATTTGGTCTATTAAGCACGTTACCCTTATGTTAGCCTCTGAGAGTCAAGATGTCGGATAAAATAACCTAACTTCCCTAACTTTTATAGACTTATTGATTATAGCAACTGATATAAATCAAGTCAAGAGTCAGAAATATATCAGCTTTGTATCCAATACTTAGGTTATGATAAGTACACATGGTACTCATGCTGAACTGTAAGGATCAAATGAGAAAAACAAAAGTGAAAGAGCTTACCCTTTTAGAAAATCCTGTGAATTATCTTTACGTTATTTTTCTATTCTTAAAAGAATACAAGATTACTTTTCGTTACGTTGCTCGTTTTTGGCAAAGAAGGCAAAACGCACTTAAGGTGCTTTACCCGAAAATAAATTTAATTATTTTCGCTTGAAAATTTTTTTGTAAGTAGATTATACATTACTACACGTTCCCTGTAAATTTAAAAGAGATTATACGTTTAGTTTTTGTAAAAAAAAGCTTCAAAGTTCGTTAAAATCGTACGAGCGTCCTTGTCTAACAACTGGTGTCTTATGGAACAGCTCTTAAATTGCCGCTCTGTTTTGGAGATTCTTCGAAGAAAAATGTATTTGTCAATAAATGAAAACTTTTAACTTATTTTTGGAAGCTTGATGAAATTTTTTTGGTCAGTTAATAAAAAATATCGTTCGTTTACTTTTACAAGTAACTTGAGTTATAAGACGAAAAATGACGAAAAGTAAAGGTCAAATGTGCTTTCGACACACACAAACACACACACACACACTCTTTTGGCTGTATCAGAGAGTAACGTCTATGAAAATATTGCTAGAGGGCGTACCTCTCGAGGGCAAAGCACCTTAAAGATTCATCGATAATGTATAAAGTCATTTAGTTCAAAAAAAGAAATACACATTTGGGTGGGCTATGCAAGATAAACGCTCAGTTTATATATAATCTTTTATACATATCTTATAAAAACAAATTAATTCGATGTACTGGCTTTTTCCCATTTAAGTACGTATAGCCAAAGTATGACATATATCAATAAATTATTACAATAGAATACGCCATTGTCCATTGCAGAGAACATACATATTTGTCGCATACAGATTATATACTTATTTATTTCAAAGATGATATTACTTAGTTACGACATTAATAATTTTTTTATTTTCTAAAGAAAATTTTTTTAAACGCATTTTTCAGACTGACAGGTTATTTTCCCGACCTAAATCCACAGAAAACAAATCTAAGCCCCCTGACCCAGGATCAAACCTACGACTCCTTAAATAGTGTTGTTTCCGAGGCTGACACGCTATCTGCTCTTATTTTGTAAAATATTCTTCTTAATACTGGCGTCATCTGGGTGATAAAGAGCCGTACTACAAAGTATTACCTTGAATAAGGCTAGAAAATATAATTATATACCGAACCTAACAGAAAATTCATTTTTTAATGTACAATAAAACCTACTATATTCTATTTATTCTTCAGCAGCTTAGCAATAATATAATAAATTGGAAATAAAAAAATTTCCTATAGTTTGTTGTACTCAATGTGAAATAATTATTGATAAATTTTCTTGACGCTACGCCCAATCCTTTTAAGAATTTAATCTCAAATTTACAATCCAAATGAAAAAAAAATTTAAAGTTAACTGGATGTGTTTCATTACGCAGAAAAAGAAAAAGCATAGAGACAAAAAAAGAGACAAGGATAAAGAAGTCCAAGCTTCACTAATGGTCGCTTGTTTAAAGCGTTTACTTCCAGTAGGATTAAATTTATTTGCTGGACGTGAACAAGAATTAGTCCAGCACTGTAAGGACCGATTTTTGAAGAAAATGCTAGAACAAGAGATCGGGGAGTTTGCTAAGACGCAGCTAACACTACCCGATAAAATCGATCCAGCTGACGAGATGTCGTGGCAACATTACTTATACTCTAAGCTAGGACAGCAAAAGGAGATTGTAGAATTTGTAAAAGTGCCACAAGTTGACGATGTTGTGTCAAGAATAACGGATATGGCAAAAGTCCTTTACGGTCTGCATATGGTGAGTCTTTACCGTACGTTTAACAGAGAGTAGGATACAAGTATCACAATAAATTGTTTTGTTTGTTTTGTATGCTTTTGAAAATCTTGATGAATATTGATGAATGAAAATTTGCTATCATAATCGCAAATTATTAGCAAGTGCGTAACATGAATTATTTTTATGAGTGAACATCATTACCCAAGCAAAGCGTGTGTGCTAATCACCTGATTAGCGAAATACTTCGTACGCAGAAAATTCATGTTGCACGATAATCGTACATGAAAATTATTTTTTACTAGTGTAGTGATGAAATACTTTTTTGCAAATGTAATCTTACTTCGTCCAACAAGTCTAAGAGTAAGATTATGAGATGTCACGTATTACAAGTCCCATTCACTCATTTGCTAATTTCATTTCATGATATACTATAACACATTTATCTATAGCATAAAATCCACATTCCCTTTTGTTTATTTTAATGTATAATGTACTCATAAGTTTTATTTTCTATTATCGAGTAGATAGATCATCCACAACAACAGAGCAAAAGCCAGTATCGTTCAGTGGTTTCGATTCAAAGGAAGCGAGCTGTTATAGCTTGCTTTCGTCAAACTTCCCTACATTCCTTGCCAAGGTATTAATTTTTTTTGTATTTACATCTTCGTAAGAAGACTGTGTTTTTTTTTTGCTTTTATGAGTGACTTTATAGTTTGTATTCATCAGTTACATGGTCAGGGGCCGCGGAACTGTGTATTGCATGAGGAGGGGGGGGGGGGCGAAAGGGCTATATTCATATACACTTCTATTCGCTATGAGAATGAGCCTGGAGGGGATAAAACGATATGCGCCAGCGCCCATCTGCAATAACATACATACGATGCAAAATCAATTAATATCTCTGTAATTATACGTTTTTCATACGTACATGAATCGTAAAAGTTGTAGCCTAGGAAAAAACCAATACATATGTTTTTATCCCACGTGAATCAGTGCAAAGATTTTTATAATATTGTTGTTGAAAATGAGAATATTTTGTATCCCCGCAATCTGCATGTATACATACTGTTTTCAAGCGTCTGCTATCATTTTTGGTTGCGAGGATGCAAGATTTCTAGTTCGTTTGTGCATAATAACAGTGTGCAAAAATGAGTAACCGTAATTGTTGTGTAAAAAAATGCAAAAACACAGTCGCAATAGTTCGTGCAAGTTTTTCAAGTTTCCGAGTCAAAATTAAATTATAAGTTGGCACAAAAAGTACAGTGGATAGCTGCTGTTAGAAGAGCAAAGTAAATAAAATAACCTGTCAACTATTTTTTGCACACTCAATGTGCTACAATATTAATTAATTTTTATTTTTAATAGTTTTGATAACTCATGGTCACCGAGTACGTTGCACACTATTTACAGTTCTCATTTTGTTGGTAATGTGTATGGAAATACAGAATTGTGTCCCAATTACGTACCAACAGAATTTGCAACTGACGCTCCAGCAGTCGTTAAATTTAGTCACCAATCTAAAATAAATAGGTACATTGAGTAATTACTTATTTCAATGAAAATTATGAAGATAATGATTTCCTTTGTATATAGGCATAAACGTTTTGTGAAAAGGTTGACGGGAAAAATAAATAAAAGTAAAGTTCCACGGGTTAAAAAACTACACCAACTGCAATCTGATACAAGTTCTGAATTACCTCTAACTGACTGCGTTGCTGAACAAAACGTGGATGAAAGTTGCAAAGTTGAGATTATATTGTTGGATGATTGTATTAATTCAGAAAATGTACTACTGTGCAATAGATTCATTTATGAAAATGGACGTAACGAAGCGGAAGTTCAGACAGACTTGCCAAATAAGAGCTCTACCGTACTTGTAACAGCAAAAAGAAGTGAGAAGAAAAAATGTAGAAGTGTTAAGATTGGTACAGTATCAAAAGTGTTTGCTAATGTAGCAGTTGGCTCTGAAATTCACCAAGCAATGGAAACAAAAAAAAATTTTGAAGGTTTTACTTCTGTAAAAAGTAGCAACCAACTTGTTGATGTTGCAGGGGTATCGATGGAAAACTTTTATTTCTTATTGGAAAGAATGGACAGGAATCTCTCAAGCGATAGGCGTAAAGTATCTATAGAGGATAGACTCTTAATTTTTTTAATTAAAATGAAAACTGGCATGACTTTTAAAGCAATTAGTCTATTTTTTGGATTGCATCGAACAACAATTTTAAATATATTTTTTGCTACTTTGCAACATCATTCTTGTACTACATCAGACCTCGTATTTTGGCCAGATCAGGACACTGTCCGAAATACAATGCCATCTTGCGTCCACCCAGAATTTAGTAATACTAGAGTCATCATTGATTGTACGGAGTTTAGAATAGATGTACCTGCAGGAGTGGATAACCGCGTACTTACTTATTCACACTATAAGAAGAACTTTACAGCAAAGCTTTTGATAGGTATTACATCATCTGGATCCATAAGTTTTAAATCTAAAGTAGTAGGTGGCAGGAAAAGTGATTGCCAAATTCCTATTGAATCAGGTTTAATAGAAAAACTCGAAGATGATGACATAATATTAGCCGACAAAGGCTTTCATGACATTCAGAAAGTTATAGATGCAAGTGGAAATAAAATTTTATTAGTGATGCACCCCTTTCTTGAAAAGAAGACAGAATTCTCAAGAGAGAAGACCACACAAACTTACAAGATAGCTAAAGTTAGGATTCACGTGGAAAGAATTATGCAACGTTTAAGAACGTACATCATTTAACAAAAAATTCCCACCAATTTATTGAATTCAATTGATGACATTGTACACATGGGTTGCGTACTAGTAAATTTACAACAGCTAATCTTTTCAGAAAATCAGAATGAACAGAACGATAATTAAATTATTCAGTTTTGCCGTTGAAATGTGTATGAATAAAAAACTTTCAATTATTATGTTATTAAATTTTATTCCACATTTAATATCTGTACAATCAAAGGTAACGAATATTGTGTCCAAGTCGTTCTGTAAAAAATTCAATTCTTGATTATATTTTTAACGTCCACACCACTGAATTTTGGTTCGTCAGTCTTATTTAACTTTTTCGTACTACATTCATTAATTTTTAAAGCAGGCAAAAAATGAGTAAGATAACAAATTTCACATTTCATGATAACATTTTAAAAAAAAATTTTATCCCTTAATATTTCTACTACACAACTTACCTTTGGGACTAGAGAATAAATAAACAATTCACACACAGTGAAACCACACACGTAAATTTGTACTTGGCATTGCGTGTAGTACACGTGACTTTTTTTCAACTCCATTCGACCATTATCTAGACATAAATAAGGAACATTTATTTTAATATCTTTTTCACTACTATCTATCACTGGTACTTTGGCACAAGTAGATGGACACTTCACTTCCAACAATTTGATGACACAACCATTAATAACAACAACTCCATCCGGACTTGCACATATCCAAGGTTGACGTCGATTTACAATCAAACCAACTTCCTTAACTTGACAGTTGTACATTTTTTTATACTCTTGACGGGCTCTTTTTTCATGACGAAGTCCATATTCAGTACTCGAAGAATTTAATTTTTTCGGATACAACATGTCTGAAACTAGAGATTCGACAATTTTTTTTTCATACTCTTGATACAATGAGCACTTTGCTAGCAGAAATTCGTTTTTTTCTTTGCCTGTGCCATTCATTACATGAAGATTGTTCAGTAGTATCACAGCACAATTTGATTATTTCAGTCGCTGTCACAATAATATTTTTTTCATAAAATTGACGTTTGCTTATATTCATACTTAGGTGACTTGAGTATACTAAAAAATCACTCTGAAGACACAAAACAGTTAAAATGCAAACATCGCAATCTCCAAGTTTAGAGTCCAAAGCAGCTTTTTTCTCTATTAACTTCATGGACTTTTTTCGTTTCCTTATTTCTTCGTCCACTTCCATTTCTGTTAAAATGATTTTTAATGCAGAAGTTGATTTCAACTAAGAGGCTTTTACTGCGAAAGATGAAACGTCGGATTTTGTGGATGGAGGGAACATCTGGTAAAAATATCTTCCTTTGGAATACTTTTCTTCAGCAAACTGTCTTACAGAAGGGTTTCCCCACTGTTGTTCGGAATCAGTCTTTGAGAAACTGTTGTCATTGTTAATGAAATAAATCAGAGCAGCAATGTGCTTACATCTGCCACTTTTATTGTAAACACATGTACAACTAGTTTTGCGAACACTCCTATCGTCACCAATCTACAAAAAATTATTAAAATATTACTTAGGGTAATAGTATGAGTTATCAACTAAATATTCTATATTGCAAGTACCTATCGTACCTCCAGAAATACGTCATATGGAGTTTTGGATATCGACGTTTGGCGAATTACACTTGCTTCAATTTGAATATGATTTCCAGGCTTCTTCAGTTCTCTCACTTTTTGAACATGTTCAGCTCTAACCAAAGCTCTTCCTTTTTCAAAGGTTTGAGGTTGAAAATCTATATTATGAGAGACTGCCTCGAAGCCTGTTTGGAGAACGACATTCATCACTCGATTTATCACTGGCAACAAAATATTCAACAATGTACTTTTTGATTGGACATATAATTTTTAGTGTAAAAAAAATTCATAAATCATGAAACGTCGTACAACCTCATTATCAATAATTTTCTATTACAAAAAAGGACTGACTAACCATTATGAGTAGAACAGTAGACAACAGCTGAGTATCTTCACTTCACAAGATGTAACATCAATGAACAACAATTACCTTACATTGTAAGTCTGAAATACTACTTAATAGTCAGAGTCAGTATTGCATGATTTGATTAGCCATCTGCAGCTTCGGCTGCAGGGCACTAACTGACCATACCGAGCAGACGCAAACAACAAAAACAAGCAGCACAGACGCACTTCGGACACACTATACGTACTATATACATCATATACCTTTGGAGACACTCCGCACTTTTGTTACTTTCAACAGCTGTAATATCAAAACGCCTGCTTGAATTCGCATGGGATAAAAAGGCACGTACTAATAATTAAATTTACTACAACTTTTACATTTCATGTACCATCCTACACTGCTTCCTTTTTTAGATATTCTATGATATCTACAGACTACGTAGATTTGATGCCACTGGCTTCCCCCCAGGTTTCCTACTTTTGCCACGGGCTAGGGCGCTACATGTCATTCTCAGCGAATACAAAAGTCTCCAAAGATGGGGGGGGGGGGGGACTCAGCCCCCCTTGTACCCCACTTCCGCGGTCGCTGTACATGGTTAGCTAGCATGAGTTTTGTGTGATACAGAATTTTTTTGAAATACATCAATGAGTTTTTAAAAAAAACGGTAAATTTGGTTATGAAGCATCTTTATGTTTTAACAATTTTTATACAGCGCTTTCTAACTACAGAGTTCTAACAATAGTCTAAAATATACTTTCCAATGCCATCAAATCATGTACTCTGTTCTATTAGAAAACAAGCAGTAATCACATGTTTGCGTAGTGAACCCCTGTAAAAACTTAGAAGGTACAGATTAAAACTTTTTCAAATAAAAACTGCTGTTTTATGTGCTTTGCAAGACTAAGATTGACTGATTATCATTATGCACGATAATAATATGGAATTGCGAATTTTAGTGACTGAATATAATTAATACTGAGTCCCAATATTAAGGTAGAATACAGTTTGTGAGGATAGTAGTGTAAGGTAGCTGACCTGGAAGCCTCGTATATGACATCAATATCGTAGTAAAACTATCCATTCTATTGTAAAGTACTTTTTCTTTATTCATCTAATACTTTATACGTATAAGTTTACGATAACAAAATAATAATGATGGAAAAGGAAGGAACTCTGTTGCCGCTAATAATGTCACAACTAGAAGAAATAGTTACTACTTGATGGATTTACTTTAATTCTGCAAAAATATATATTGGTAACGAATGAGAGTCGAATTTAAGATCATGTCAGCCCAAAAAGTTTGTTCAGTAAAACAAAACACTTCCACTGCTTTTATTGTGTATAGTACTAGCAAATGTCTTTCTTTAAGAATAGAACATAATAGATATAGTACTTTCTATCTTTTAACACATTAACGTATCGGAAACTACACGATAATTTATTTTTAACTTGAATTCAGTGATGGATAATTGAATAAAAACGAATGTAACTAATCATTCACGTTTTATGATGTTGTTTAGAGCTTATTTAATTTCTTACTTTTACGCATAACTTCATTTTTACAAATTATTTTTTTTTGGAAAATAAAACTGATGCATGTCTTGTTGGCCTTTTTTTGAGGCTTGCAGTTAAGCTAGTAGCTGGTAAACTTTGAATCAAAGACTCTGAGTGAGACAATACGATGATTCTTTGTAGTATGAAGCGTAATTTCATTATAGTGCTGTAGTATTGGAGGAAATCATTAGAAACATAATTTTTTGCCAATTCGCAACTATTTAATCGGTGGTAGGATCTGGGTCAACTACCTTATGCATATTTTGAGAGTTATGGTATTTAAAAAATTTTTTTTAGAGAATTGAAATGATTGTACATTAACGTTATCATTAGATAATAGTGTGTGCATTACAACTCATAAATTAAGTTACAAAATTAATATTTGAAAAAATTTTAATTGGAAAAAGTAATATTTAATAAGTTCTTGATTTTATCTTATCTAGGCACCGTGCCATCAATATTTTTGCTAGAACATACTATGAAATGTGGCTACAAGATGAAAACGTTGGGCAAGAAGTGATGATCCAAGATCTAACGGTGAGTAATTTTTAAAATTCACATTTACTAAAATTAGCGAAAAGTTATGCGAAAAAATGTGTTTCAATGAAACTTTTTCTCAATTTCTTGCGAATAATCAGTCTTTTATTGTTTTACTAATTTTAAACAAAAATACTTCACGATTTTATTCTCAAAATACGGGAATTCCATAAACAAAAATATGCAAAATTATTCAAGTTCTTTCGTATCATAAAACATTGCAGTTTTTCTGCAAATTTTCTTATAGAAATGCTAATACATTAATAAAAAAAACTGGATTATCGGGGCTTATTGGGGGAATACATGGGGATTTTTTATCGCAACTGCTGTAAAGATGAAAATAAGTTATGTTCGACAATCTTATCAAAAATTCAAAGACAGTATGACTTATATGTTTACTGTTCAACTGTTACATTTCTTCTATTACGCAGTACATAGAGTTCCTTTCATTGAAAAACACATAACTTAATATACTTGGAGAAATGTACTTTTTAATTTTTCTATATCAGAAGCTATAACTGCGAAACTCAGTCGTCGACCAACAAAAAATATTAAAAGCAGTTTGTTTAATCTATATCATTTTTAATCCATTACTATACCTGTAAGTAAGTGTATCTGCAAAAAATTGATTGCAGATACTCTACAACCCATTTTTTTTAAACGAAATTTCATTGGTTATTTCCAAAATATCAACTCCCTATCCTTTAAGCAAAGTTCAAGTGATAATGTCCATGAATACTCTTACTCTGAAATTATAGAAGAGGAGAAAAATTATATGATTTTAAAATGTTTTTTTATTGATTTATTTTCAGTCCCTAAGATGTAAAAGATACATATATAAATGTGAAAAAATATTGTATTATATTTTTATACGTATGATAATTATAACACTCTAAAATTAAACATGTTTTTTTTATCATAGGTGTTTAGTTTACAGCTACTCATAAGTTGTATTCATACAAAATATGACATATTGATGGTGTATGTGTATGCACTAGGGCAGGCGTTAATTGTTCATTTTTAATATTTTAATGAGTGCTGGGCGAAAATCCCTTCTATGGGGATGGCGACTTGGCAAGCTCAGCTCAGATGGTACCAGGGTAGAAAGCCCCCTGTGTACATTGATGTATACCTATAGATATCGATATTTATCGTCGTCTACCACATATATCTAAAAACTCGTGCATAAAGATTTTTATACTCCTAAAAGCCGATGCATTAAAGTTCATTTATAAGTGCCGCCGACTTTTCCACTTACTCTTATTCATTTTCTCTAAAATTCGACATTGCCAAGTTAACCTAAAACATATAACATTGTCATTGTTTTCATTATTTCTTGATGAAAAGCATTGTAACATGGATTGAAACTTTAACTATTCAATCATCTAATATTTTTCTGTTTACCATCAAAAAATTATCCAAGTGTGTTATTTCTAACTGATTTGATTGGGTTTTTTTCAATCGCTGTCCCATGTAACCAACGTTAAACTGCTGATGCTTGTTCTTACATTTCTCTTTATTTAGTGTTTCTAAGGTACACCCAAAAAATTTGAGTGAGTCCAGAATACTCTAATCCATCATGATTAAAAATTTTAACAAATGCTGTTATTATTCTTTTTAATTAGGCAACGTCCTTAACTTTTACTAAATAAAAATTTCAAAATATTCATTGTACAAAAATCTCTAGTTTGTACTTCCCGCCAGTGAAACAATCAATTGTTACCGTGTATTGTGCGCGCGTGCTTTTGCCTTGCCTTCACATATTGGAACGAACCACTCTTTCGATCTTACAGTAATAAGTAGGTTATTGAGCATATATTTCATCAAGTTCATGTAAAATGTTTAAGTTTTTCTTCCAATTCACCTGTCATATCTTTAAAACTTTTTCTTTGTTTAGGTGTTTTTTCTTCATAATACAATCAATAAAATATCTTTTTCTTGTTCAATTCACGAAAACGGCATACAATTTAGGACTAAAAGTACAACACGTTTGTTGCAATACTAACCAAATAGTGCACTGGAAAAAAGTTGGGTGAGAGTCCTTCCTAAATTAGTACGAGCAGTGCCACCAACGATTCGTGCGTCTGCTCTCTCAATTCGAGGGCGCAGCCACACCAAGCTCTGGGAAACGGCTGATCGCCTAGCGTCTGCTAGCGCTTGGTGCGTCTGATCACCACCCCCACGCCAGCCTGCAAATAAACAGATAATTTATTGAAAAAAATACTGAGCGACGTGTTTTTAATTGCACACTCTGATAATGCAAATTATTTGAATTGCACACGTAAGAATCATCGCCAACAAATCGTTAAAGACATACAACTTTTACGTTGCAGTTAGAAGTCGATATTTTGGAGACTCAAGCCTACTTGAAACTGCACACAAGCTTAAAAAATTGCATATTCATGAAACTTAATTGCACAAGAAAATTTATTATTTGCACAAATTTTATTTAGCTACAATTAATTAAATTCGTCTACCAAACGTATAGCTCTCAAAACGACTATCAGCAGCGTCGTCTGCTGAGACAGTGGTTCTCAGTCAAGTGTAATAAAGCTATATATATATATACACATACGTAGACAGCTATTAACCTAAACATGTTAGTGTACACAGCTACATACTTAGGTCAGTAAATCGTAAAATAATTACACCTGAAAACCTCTTGTAAATAATTACATTGCCCCATAATGTAAGATACGAGAAATTAGTATTCATGCTATTGTACACACACACACACACACACACACACACACACACACACACACAGAGCATCTTCGTTTCATTGCTGTTGACTTTATTGAGTGTTTTGTTTTATTTTTCGTGTAGCTGTGCAGTGTAAATGAAAAGTTTAAAAGTAGAAAAAAGAGTGGATATACATATAGTCAATTAAAATCTATTACCTTATTTATTATGTTTGATGATGTTTAAAAAAAGGAAACAATTGAAAAAAGATGATCATAAACAGATGAGAACATTAGTAGTTACAGCGAGAAAAGTGATGGTATCGAAGATGATTTAAGAAATGGTGTTAAGATAGATGAAATGGAGAAAACAGAAGAGAAAAAAAATTCTCTTGATTAACAGGACGTAATACAGAAAATATGTATACCAAGAACCCCGTTTGACAAAGGAAAAGATTTAGCAGTAGAGAAATTAGCTTATTATTTATTTCATAAAGCTCAGAGCACCATGTTTTAGCTTTGATAAAGTCAGAGATAGATTTGGAAAATCCAGAGAACTGTACCCATGGAATATGTATTTGATGATTGGTACTCCAGCATCTCGAAGTAATGTAAATAATTTATTGGCTATCAAAATGTACAATACTTATGGTATAAAATTTAAAGATATTGAATCTGATTTCAATAAAAGTGAATACAACATTTCTTAAAATGAGACTTGCATCGATTAGGCATCAATGATGTGTTGAGACAGTTAGATGCTTATTAATTGCAGATATAATATTTGCAGCAAATTAGAGCAAACTTGGGCGCATTTCTTTATGAAATCTGTCTAAACAATTGAAAGCTGTCGATAATAAAGGAGCTTTGCATTCATATGAGAAGAAAGCTGAATAAAATAACATCAGCATAAGACTACTTTTCACCTTGAAAGAACATACATCTAAAGGGTATAGTTTGGACTGGTCCCACATAACTTGGAACATTAGCAACTAAAGGTTCTAAGAAAATATTCATGTTTGGAGATACATAAGTTATGGTAGGAATCGCTCATTATGATTCTCATGCTCTACATAGTGTTGAGGAAACCTGATAGAAAATATTGTGATTGCCACTGAAGCTCACTCATCAGATGTAAATCTTATATCATGGACCAAGAAAGAAACACAATTTATGGGGTCTGATGGTGATGACAGCATCTTACAAGTAAGAAACTCACGTCAGTTTAATAGAGTATCTCCTGGAGCAATATTTAAACAGCACACAGCTCCAAAAACGACAGTTGAATAGCATCCGTAGCATCCTCCATAACTTCAGTTTTTGGTTCTGGTGGAGCTAATGACACCTAAGTGTTGAGCCTGATCAGGCTAGAAATGACTTAGATGAAACTATTGCCAAGTGACCGCCACAGTTACTATCATAATATATGTCAAGGCCAGAATGACGTTAAAGAATTACATTAGCATCCTTAATGTTCAGGTGTTGTTGTTTCTACGGCTCATTCGAGATTCAATGAATTCGGTACTATAAACGTTTAATATTTTTTTTAGCAATAGAGTACACAAGAGTAAAGCCACATTTTTTACAATATTATTCTAATTAAACCTGTTTTGGAAATATTGTACTTATTCTTCAAAAAAATATATTGTGTTGCACTTACTGTTGACTAATAGAGCAACTTTACTGTGACCAGTACATTTTCAAGAACTTTTTCAATATACCTTCTAAGAATCTGGAAATGCTAGTGGGATTCCGAATACGCAAGGCTGCACTTTGCATTTTTACCATACTCTTTTATTTTAAATGATCTGGTCTGTTCTTATCATCTGCTCTTTGTTTGTTGAGCCACGAGAAAAGTTTATTCAACTTTCAATATTATGGTCAGTATAATCAACAATAGAGAAAAAAAAATTTCGAACTAATTATCATTTAATATGTAATTTTTCAGTATTCTAGGACTACCAGAAAATGCAAAAAAATTCCACTTTGGTGTAACAGTAACTGCTCAATATATCGTCACTGTACTCTGCCATCATCAAAATTTTACCACCGATAAAGCGACGTAAAAGTTATGAGATCAGATCAGTTTTTCTTTACAGTTGATACAGATTCTGACACCAATGTGGATGAATCTGAGCGCACCAATACTGAGGATATGTCGGCACACAATACCAATAGTCAAATCACGCAGCGATAAAAAGTTGGACCGAAATCCAAGACTGTCTTCGAACAGCTGGAGGGCCTTAACCAACTATTAGGTCTGTCCACAGCTTTCTTGACCACACGGAGAGAAAAAATATGCGTTGAAGGCACGGCATCGAGCCATGAAAACAATGCGATGTTCCTTGCCATGCTTTCCGAGCATGGCTCATATGCCTTAAGGTGATTCTTTCATGAAATGATTGCGAACAGAATTGAACGAAACTTTAAGGAATTATTTATAGAATTACACTTTTCTCTTTCTAAGAATTTAAGATGAGGTTCACGAACGAAAACGCGAAAGAAAGCTTGGTGAAAATTGCGAGTATCATATGAGCTCTTATAGAGAGCAGTATATTTTTGACGTTCTTTAAAAAATTTAATTTACTTCTATTTACTTTAACTGAACAAAACGAAATGAAAAACTGACTCAAGGAAGCTTATGCAATTCTGAACCGACTGACATCTCGAAATGTGTAGGTACACGCACTTAATTTGAAGATATCGGTAGAAACGCAGCACCCATTGTCATTGCCTATGTTGAAAGCATTGACTGCTGATATTTTGAGGTTAAACGCAATTTTACAAAACCATCACAACAAACTTTTCTATTGAACACTATGATCTTAAATTGCGCGTGAGTACTGTATTTTAATCAATGAACAATATTTACTAATAATTAATAGAATCCAAGCAGTTTTAATAAAAATTCAATTAATAGTTGCGCATTTGATCCAGGAGTCATGAAAGAACCACCTTAAACGCACTCAAAGTGTGGGTACAGTGCAGGGCAGGCCACCGTGGATGAAACACAAGGCAGCAGTGGGTTTTAGACCATAGCCTCCTTGGCTTTTGGCTCTTTCCGTATTTATGGGTCAAAACGCGTCAACCGGATCAGTGCTACGGACAAAATTTGGGAGCACCTCCAGAGATGGTTTTGGGCTTGAAATTTTTTTTTGTTATGAACTTTATGATGTCATGTGGCTCCATGCCCAAATTTGGTATGACTGACCCAATATGGCGGTCGGAATCCGGAAAAAACCGAGTTTCTAGCAAAAAAAGGTTACAAGAAAAAAAATTCGCTACAGGTCAGGTTGTTTTTCAGCTTAAATTGTAGCTGTAAGAAACCCCTACAATCTTTGTATGGTAGATTGTCAAAATCCAACATGGCGAATCCAATATGGTAGCAAGAAATCCAATATGGTGTCCAAATTATTAAATTTCGATCGATCTCCACCAAACTTGGTATATAGGGGTTTTATAGATCGCTGATCACCAATTTAAGGTTGGATCTGCCAAATTCAAAATGGCGGATCCAAGATGGCGGATAAAATTTTGTAAAATAGATGGATATGCACCAAA
>JAPYYV010009030.1:0-12188 GCA_030522625.1 Copidosoma aretas | reverse complement strand
GCGATACTCAGGTAAGTGACATGATTTTTCAACTTTTGGAAAAACATATCTCCCTTTCGGCTCCGGTTCAACATTGCACCCCTGGCTCTTACGATTCCTTGCAATCAAATCTACCTATTCCTAAATTATCAGGCTGTTGGGTTATACCCTGCTGTTTTTGCAATGGGCTCTTAGACTACTAGGGGCTCCACCCCTGCGCGCTTCGCACGCCAGCCCCTCACAGTTAATAGAAAATATTTAATTTCTCGAGTTTGTAAGACAAAAATTAAATACATCAATACGATTTTTATTCAACGCAAAAACGTAAACTACTGTTTTTTAAATCTCATTTTCAAATTTACGCGCCCGTGACCGATCTATATCAATAACAGAACGAATAAATCGATGACCATCAATTTTTATTATTAGGAAAAGATATGTCTATTGTAACTGTACGAAATAGTTATTTGAGACATAAAATCAATTTAAAAAAATTAAAATTTAATGAAATTTCGAATTTTTCAAATTTGATGTTTGAATTTGCCGCTCTTAACTCACCACAGCCCCTCACATACATTACTCAGTCTACTCAATCAACCAATTTCAGAACGAATAAATCGATGACAATCAAAATTCATAGGTGGGATAAATCGAGAGTTGGCGCTCATAGCGTGCAGGTGACAAAGCCCCACTAGTATATATTTATGTGTGTGTGTGTATATATATATATATATATATATATATATATATATACATGGGTCATTCTACCAAAAACGGTCTATTTCATGTCTTATTCGATTACAATGTCGCGTAATGAGATTTAGATCCAAAAACTTTTTTATTTCATTAATGGTGTTTTTCTGCTGATGGTACAACAGAAATAAGATCACAAAAGTGTATTGTTTTGGTTTTACACGAAAAAATGGAGCTGAATTAGCGTTACGGGCTCGTGTCCCACTCCCAAATTTTCACTTTTGACGACCCCTGGAAGCTACTTACGGCTTTTTAATTTTCTCTACGGCACATGATCTCAAAGGTATCGACGTAAGCAACATTTTCATGCTCTTTTCATAGCCGGAAAAGATTGTATATAAGACTGGGATTTTGGTAAAGTTGCGGGACCGAAATCTGACAAATTTTAGATTTGCACGGAAAATGCTCTTGCACGTTGATATCGTTGAACTCAGGTACCCCAATTTGAACGTTTTGTATTTTACGGACATTGAGTGTACTGCAGGAATTTTTTCAAGTTTTCCCATTGCGATTTGCCAGTGTAACGGGCTTGCAAACTCGTCCAGTCAGTCCCCCCAAAATAAAACTCTCAGAGCCCGTAACGATGCAAAATGTAGTATATCTTCGCGTAGGGTTGTTGGATCGACTCAAATGATAGATCATTCGAGAAGGGTAAAAAGTTATTAATATGTGTGCAAGGGCGAAGTGTAATTCTTATTCAGAGTGCCATAATCTCGATTTTAGGACAATTTTCTCAGAGCCCGTAACGGTTTGTTTTTTTTGTCTCAGAGCCCGTATCGGTGCATTACTCGAAGTATTTGGCGCGAATCGTTGAATTACCGACTCGGATTGTAAAATGCACGTATGAAGATGGTAAATGTACATAATATGAGTGCAAGGGTGAAGTTTAAGTATAGTTTTATGGCGATATTGTAAAAACCCGTAACGGTGCAAAAATGCAGTGTATCTTCACGAATATGTGAATCATCGATTTGGATAGTGACGTATTCAAGTAGAGATGATAAGTGAATGATATAAGTGCAAGGGTCAAGTTAAATATTTATTCAGGGCTCCGTAATCTTCATTTTAAGACGATTTCACCAAAGCCCGTAACGCTACCCATTGTACATATTACGGCAAAAGTCTTTTATGAGCAGATACAGCTGGGCCCAAGAAATTCTAGCTACCCTAACTTCGGTCACAAACAACTCGAAAAAAATATCAGCTTGATCAAAATTCCCTTGTAAGCCTTTTTCCATTTCAGCCTCCAAAATATGTTGTTTCTCGTTGAATGACCTACATATATATATATATATATATAAATATATAAATATAATCTTTTTGACACTGATCTATCTGGTGGATTACTTGGTACTGTAGCATAATAGGGTTCTTGCATAAAATTTTTTTTTAAATCTATTTGGTCTGTCAGGTAGATTATAAAAGAATATTGGACACGTATTTTATCGTTTTTCGCATAAACAAAAACTGACAGAAATAGAGCGCGTTATAATTACGTGGTGACGCCATACCTGTAGTGGATTTTATACAGATTTTATATAGGTACACTGAGAAAAAAACAACGTTAAGTTTACGCGAGCGCCACGGTAGATTCTACTTTGTTCCAAAGTAACTGGTGGCGCCATTGCTGTTACTTGGGAATCCCGGTAGTATCTACTTTGGTACTTCGGTATACGATGTACGTTTACATGTACTATGCAGTCAATGCAGTATTTCCAACTTTATAGGTTCAGTCAGATCTACTTGGGTCGTTCAGTTACAGCGACGGTGCCACTTGTTACTTTGATAAAAAGTAGAATCTACCGTGCTCCTCGCGTAAACTTAACATTGTTTTTTTCTCAGTGTATGATATCATATGGCCCCACTCCCAAATTTAGACTTGCTCTATCTCCGTCAGCCTCGTTTATGTGAAAAAAGAAAAAGTACGTGTAAATGTAAGGAAAATATTGAGTTCGTAGGGTGCAAGAGGGGGTGCGCGGTAAAGGGGGCCAAGCTGCGCGGGCCGAGAGGACTCCCCGTTCCTCGCCTCGCTGAATGATACTCCCGAACCTCCTTAACTATCGGCCAGATGCAAGCTTACGAGCGTCATCTGGAATGCGCCCTCTGTAGGAGCTGATTGGCGAACTCAGGCCCCTCATTTATACATACCACGAGAAAATTGTCAATAAAAACCCGATTTTAAATTGGATAAATATCGATGGACTCAAAAATTTTTAGTATTCTTTTATAATCAAATGAGCAGCACGATGCTTTTGATGAGGTTATTAATGATAATATCAATGAGATACAGATTATGTTTTGGATACTGTCGGTAATAGATAAAGCTATACTTGAGCGTGTGCTGGTTATGTATATACTGGTAGCCGTTGTTCACGCTGGTGTCGATTCGTCGATCCTGGTGAGATTCAAGGGAGCGAGTGCCAGAATGCGGGACAGTAGCTGATTGGTTGTCAGAATCTCATAAGATTAGCACATGGTGTCGTCTGTTTGTTTGTTTCAAAGATAGACATAGATATATAAGCCTAATAGGTTTTGCAACAAATAGTGGCGGTTCTGCCGCTTACTCCCTTGAAGCTCACTAAGCGATCTCCTCTAACTATACTTGCTGCAAGTAAATTGCATGAGCCAATAACTTTCACCGTAAATATACGGTAATAATTACTGTTGAGATTCGTTAGTCGCAGCCTTACTGTTGCTTTTACCGAGAATAAATATACCTGCAGCGACTTTCTCCGTGTTTTGGTTCACTAGAAACTACTACTGCCCAGTCATGCCATAAGATTATTATAATATGGCTTCTTAGTCCAATACTTTAATTTTGTCGCTAGTTTTAAATAATTTAACCAGTTGAGAATAAATACTTTTTCTGCAAACCAACTACAAACTTTTATGTGGGATGACCGAATTTAGCCCTAAAATCATAAAAATGGCCGAATTCGTCCTTAAGTTATAAAGGTGTTCCCTAATCTGTTACCAAATTGGTCCCCGCGTCATTAAGATGCTTCCTGATCTGTCATTGAATTCGTACCCGGGTCATTAAAGCTTTCTCTCATCTCTTGTAATAATTGTATTGAATTTGTCCCCGTTATAATTATATTTTTTCCGTCGTACTCTTCATGGGAAATCCAAAGATTTTCACTGATTCCCGGGCTTCAGAATGTCAGTTCAGTTACGGAAATACCCGTTCAAAGTTAGCACCTTTCTTGGTTACACTAAATTCCATCTTTGCAACTGTATATTAACTCTATAGATGAGATACCATTCAGCGGATTAGTTAGCACATAATTAAAACCAGTATACTAACAAGTCATGCATTAAACCAAGTGTTAAAAGCAGAAGCAGACACAAGTGCACAATTCAAAGCCGAAAATGTTCACTATATGTGTGTGAAGTATCAATACCGTTTGATAAAAACGGGCTGCTACTTATCGGGGCGAATTCAACACTATTAGTTACATAAACAGGGACAGATTCAGTAAAAGATAAGGGAACACCTTAATGACTTGGGGACGAATTCGGTGAGTGATTAAGTGATGCAGTTACGATAGGGATAAATTCGGGGATGCTCCTTAAACGGATAAGCTGGAAAAATACTAATTTTCATCAATTTTTTAGAATAAAATGATTTTACTCTAGTAGCTACAGGATCAAGTATCTTAGTTTTAAGCTACGTCTAATAAATTTATGTATTTAATATCCTGCTATACGACTTATTATAATAAGCTTTATTTGCATCGAAAATATTAGATGAAAACTTTTAATTTAGAAAATACTTACTTTTGTAAGGTATCTACGTCGACCATAACATTTTTATTTGGATCCAAGGCATACAGATGCATATCACTTCTGTGAGAACAAATTGAGAATGGAATTTTACAAAAACGTCGTTAGTCAAATAGGCTATTAAATATTATCTCTAATAAATATTGGACTTACGACATCATATCAATCAAATTTTTTTCCGAGTGCGGTTCAACCTTTCTAACTCGTACATCTAGGCCAGTTACGTTCTGCAAAGTACTAATAAAAAATAAAAATATTGAATACATGTTATTATTATCATATTTCTTTATTGATACATAACATTCACAACAGTGAATTATTAGCTATTTTTTAGTATTTGTAATATTTTTTTTAATGGGTTCGTTTTTTGAAGTATCCATAGGTGGATCAACTTTTCTGTCGATTTCTGAAGACATATTTAAAATTTTGTTCAAGATTTAACAGTTGTTCTACTAATTCTATAATGTGACTATGTTACCTTTATTTAGTACTTTACATAATTTAAATGTGCCAGTGTGGTTCATCGCCAAAAAAAGATCAAAAGATTTAACCATGCTAGCAACCGATAATGTGAGACTCGGGCAATGTCCTCAGACTTGATCTAATGAAACATTAAGGTCTTAATGATAGAAACAATTTTTTAGGTTTACCTTGCAATGTTATCAGCTTCTGACTCGATCTCCGATGGCTTCTTTCCCATTGTCATCACTAACTGCTTATTGTCGTCGAGAACGTATACCTGGAATTTTACAAATCGCTATATGTTTAAACTATGCATATATGAAGGAATTTATTAGAAAATATAAAATTTTTATGTGATATTTCAGTAATTATATGAGAGAATATTATTTCTTAGACTGATGACTATTTAAAATTTGATGACTTTATTCAAATTATTTTTAAGTTAATAGATTTTCCAACGTTTATAGACCAGTAAATGTATTTTACATTTAAATGGAATTCGTAGATCACGATGAAAAACAAAAAAGCATGGGAAAGTAGAAAAACACAACTAAAAAATATGAGTCTAGGAGAATGAGACAGAAAAAGTAAGTTTCATCAAGTTTGTAAATGCTCACGAAGACGCTGGCCATGCTATTGCATCCATCTTCCGCACCAGCTCTATCCATGGCCTTGACGTCAAAGCTGAAAACGCGTCCGGCGTCTTTGATGAAGGTGCCTGCTGCCTGCACTTGACCACTAACTGGGTCAATGGTGAATTTTGAGCTCTCCCTGCCACTCACGATCTGATAGCGGACTTGGCCATTTATATCCTTGTCTGGATCGTCTGCCTACAACAGAATAAAGCTGTTCCAATATCTCAATGTATTTAAGGCCAGACGCTCAATGGAATCCACAAGTTGCAGAACTGGTGTATGCCAGCCAGCTAACATTCACGTGCACATGCTCGATTTTATTTATTTAAAGAATAATATGTCACAGATTTGAGACCTACTATACTTTATTGTAAGCAAATATGAATATTCAAGCGTATTCAGCGTGGTATTTAAGAAAGTGAAGTAGTGGTTCATACATACTTATATTTCTTTAGCTCCTTTTTTATGTAAATATTATGTAAAGTATATGAATATTATTTTCAAGAGTACTCATTTTAGGTCTTGCATTTTTTTTTTTTCTGTTACCAAACGATCTATAGCGTTAATTTGATTGTGTTGCATGATTTTCTCACTGATAAAATTAAGCTCATACCTCAACTTTGATGATGTTGTAACCATAATACGCTGACGTCGGGATGGCTGCTAAGACCGGTTTGCCATTAGTCTTGAATTTTGGTGCATTATCGTTGAGATCCTTCACTTTCAGAATTATTCTCGCCTCATTAGATCTAAGTCCATTCAGTCTTTCGTCCAACACTGGATATAACATTACTGGCATTCCTCTGGCTATTTTAACTTCATCCACCCTTACCTTCAACTCGTACTGCTCCCGCGATTCGCGATCCGGACTTATTAATAAATATAGAGACCCATTTTTTGAATCAAGGCTAAAATATTCTTTCAAATTAGTATCATCCGTTACAAGACTGTACCGAATCTGTTTATTTTCGTAACTGTTTGAGACATTGAGATCTAGTAATTTGAGTGGTGCTAAAGAATTTTCTTCCACCTCAACTTCGTAATATTTGTGCTGAAAAGCTGGACGTTTCGGATCCTCTGGTCCTTCATCTACATCCAATACACTCACAATCAGAAGAGCAGTCGAGGTTAGGCTTGGCGATCCCAGGTCACTTGCGATGATTGTCAAGTTGTATGCATTCTACATCATAACATTGTTAAGCTTATTTGATAAAAAATTTATATTAACACATCAATTTTAAAGTTGTGCTAAAAAAAATCATTTAAGATCATAAGATATTTTTTAGGACTCAAAAATATTATCAAAACTGAGGCATTATTGCGTATGATATGTATAATCTGTAGATATAAATCATATTGGAAAACCACGTGGTAAAACAACATGTGAAAAACCACATAGGAACATGTTTCCCACAACGTTTAAAGGTGAATTTTGTCTCAAAGTCCCACGAGGTTTTCTGATAACCAGGTCGTTTGGTGAAAACCTCTTGATTTTGTGATACTCATATAATATATGAATCATCGGGGTTCTACTACCGTAATCGGCAGTTACCCCTTTGCAATTTCATGGCTGAATCCTAAAAATTAAGATATCACACAGTTATCGTGAAACCACATGGTGATTTAAGACACAAATTGCATGAACATGGAGTGGTAAAACCACATGTTACGTTAGAATTTAACATGTGATTTTATCATATGGTTTTTGAATACAGTTTTTTTGAACAGAGAATAGAAGAACACGAACAGATTTTTCTTCATACAAATCTATGTAGAAGTGTCGATACTATGAACATTTATATTTTGCCTCCTACAAACTATAGCCTTACAGTAATTTAACAGAAATTCTAATTGACATCAATTCAGCTGTGTGCCGAGCATCAGAAATATCTCATTACTATTTTTGTTTAGGATATTACCTCAAATAATCGATTAAAAGTTTAATGAAAAATGATTGAGCATCAACTGGGAGTAGGGGTGGCAACTTAGGTATAAAAGGTATGGAATTTTCCATACCTGTCAAAAAAGTTGTATGGAATTCCGTCCAGTCCCTATTTTGGCTCTATTAGCAGGTAGAGCAAAAGTTACCATAGTTTTTACTCATGAGTAGTATACTGACATAAAAAAACTTTGTGTTGCCATATTGAAACATACGTTGGTATAGGAATAGGCACTTAAGGATACAAAAATATAGAATTTTGAAGTTTTCCAGGCCATGTCTGACCAGGGGTTCTATCGAAGTAAGCAAAACAAATGTTTTCTTCGATTATCCCTAGAAAGTGATGATCAAGCGTATACGCTATAGTCACTGCGCAGGCGTATGCTAGGAATTATTGTGGGAATTGTTGTGGGTCCCCACACTATGAAAAAAGTTAGTTATTTTTGGTGATTTTCGCTTACTTGAATATAATTCTAGCTCGTTAACTAGTTACGTGTACTTTAACCGCATCAAAGATTTTTTCCTCTATAAATTACTGATTTTTATAAAATAACAAAAATAATTCCATACCTGAAAATACGAGAATTTGCCACCCCTGAATAGGATGAATATTGCACCGTGTAGTGACGGTACTGTTATTGTACCTTGTATTTGCCTAAAAAGATTTCCGGTATAACCGTATTCATTTATCAAAATGAATTAAAACTGAAATCGCGATCAATTTTTAGTACACCAGCAAATCTGCAATCTCTACTAATGAAAAGTCTCGTCCGGGAAAATCGCATTTCAATTAAGTACGAGTATCTTATAAATAGAAGGTACCATGTAAAAAGGGGAAAGCACATGAATAAAACAAGCAGATGAGTAGATAAAAGGCACATGATAATGATGAAATAGTGCTTTATTAGGGTTAAACTTGAAGGAGATGAGATGCTATAGTTAAATGAAGCTGTTAGCTATGCGTAGTAATATTGCCAAACCAATAAGAAGCTCTAGCCCGAAAGAGTAAAAAATGGAGCTGATGGTAGTTTATTAACTGATGTTGAATCCTAAATATGTGATTGGTGATAAGAGTCCTACTTGCCAGTAAAGTATCTTGTTTAAAAATAACAGACATATTTTATCAATGATTACTTTATTGGTTGTGGCTGTTAGAAAATTTCTCATCAAACGTTTGATGTACATCAAGTATTTTTACGTAATAAGAAAAAACAAAATCCCCATATTTTTTTTGTTATTAGTAGTTATACTCCCCCCCCCCCCCCCAGAAATAGTACCAAGTCACCCAATAATTTCAGCTTTACATCTTTGTACACTATGTCTAGCGTGCATTGTTATAATATACGTGTGTGTGTGTGTGTGTGACATACATAATGTACATATTTTTACGCGTATGCTTTAAATGTATTCAAAATATAAAAGTACAAACCTGAGTTTCATAGTCAAGATTTCCGATTGTTATAACTATCCCTTCTTTATTATTAATAGAAAAATACTGCATTTGTTCTTTTACGTGTATTATATCGAAAAAAACAACACCATTCCCATTTTCACTGAAATCTGAATCATTTGCATATACCTTGGAGACAACTGTGCCAACCGGACTGTTTTCAGACACTGAAGCATAGTACATTGGCACTAAATGTTGCTTTGTCTTTTTTTTATCAGTATTAATTAATAAGTTCGGCATTTTCCCAACATTTTGATAACCATAAAACGTAGGATAGTTATCATTAAGATCCAATAGGTGCAACTCAACATCCACACTAGAAAACATTTTTGTAGTGCCATTGTCTTTAGCGATAACTTTAAAGTTATACAAGTCACGAATTTCTCTATCAAGACTGCCAGTAAAGTATAACGTTCCATGGTGCCTATAAATTATAAAACAAAAATACTCATTTTGCAATGTTTTCGAATAAAAATTACAATAAATACTGTATAGTTATTGAACATCTTCATTAATTTCATCATGGTAAGAACACATGCACATAGCATGAAATCAACTTTCATTTTTTCTTTACCATTTAAAATAAGTCTATACCGATTCCCAATCAATAATGAGGGTACACCCCCGTCTTAGGAGTCCCAGGGCCGGATAGGATCCTGCGTGAAACGGGGTGTCTACTCACGAAGTAAGGTGATTTCTATGTAATCTTAGGTGGAGAATCTGAATTAAATGGTCGTTTTCTTGCATAAGTTAGACAATTTATTTAAAATTCAATTGCTTAAACAAATAACGAAAACTGTATTCTTAGCACTAGAAATTTTTCTTTCTTGTTAAGGGAATTCAGTATATGGGACGTTCTTTTACAAACCGGACATATTTGAACAAAAATTGCTCTTCATATCTTCGATTTGGCTAAAAATGTTTATACTTGTTCTATATCGAAAAAAATGGTAAGCGCATTTTTATTTTTTTTTATTTTTATTTTACAGGAAATGTAAGCAATTAAAAATTTGCAAAGTTGGTGATTTCTGGCTTGGAGATCATTTTCAAAAATTCTTAACTCCGGTTCTATTTGAGCAGGAAATTGTTTTCTTTTACACTTTTAAGTTAATAAAATGAACTTTCACAAAATCTATTTTTATCTAAAATTATTTAGAAGTTTATGTTGTTATAAACAATTTAAATGTTTAAATAAATTTTTAACTATTGCCACCGCCTTGCAGTGAATTTCTAGTACAGCCATCGTGTTCTACGTCGGATTTTACAGAAAAGATGTCATTTTTATTAATGGAGTAATTATTATTACAAATGAAAAAAAAATTAATTTATGTAACACTGCACAGCATATCAGCGCACGGGCTCTATTGCGCGCCTTACTTCCGTGCCTCATGCCCTCATATTGTTTTCCATCGCAGTTTATACCTTTATTCTAAATTTTGTGTTAAATAAAATTATTTATTACTAATTATGATTTTATACGAATAATTAAAAGGTGAATCAAATATTAAAAAACATTATTGGAGCAAGTAATGAATTAATTTATCACGATTTCAATGAAATATTATTAGTACACAAATACTTTATTCTAAATAATATTATACAATATCAGTCTTAATGTACAATACTCTTTATTTAAAAATTTTAATAGTAGTTATTTTTTCATACAATGAGAATTGCTTCACTTCCAAATCTAGCAGAGCAATTGGAATCATACAATATTACTTTAAAGTACATTTTATTGTTATAGCTTTCTAAAAGCGTGCTGATAATAGTTTTCCTTCTCTTCATACTCATTATTTGTTGAAAAGCGACACGTTATATTCCGTAGAGCTTGTGTTGCCCTGCTTGTGTTAAAAGGGTTAAAACATGCGTTAGTGCGAATTTTCGTGACAGTTTTTTATGCATTCTTCTATAATTTTCATTGGCACTAGCCCTCCAGTTCAGATACAAAGGGTAACAATTACGAGCAGGAAAACCACAATATAGACAATAACTTGAGATTAACAAGCAGACACGGATATAAAAAGCACTAACACGCGATAAAGCAGCCTTCTTAGGCCCAAAGTATTAAGGGGATTGAATACTCATATCCTCAGCCTAATATTCGGACCAATAACTTATTAAATATAAAGGTAATTTACTTAAACAAAAAAATCAGAAGCACAAAATAAAGGTTTCATCTGTAGTGTCTCTGATTTTTTATGTTATTAAATTATTTTTATATTTGATAAGTTATTGGTCTCAATATTAGGCCGAGTCTTGAAAAATATCCCAAACTTTAGGGATCACTGTAATACTGCTGCACATTACTGGCTAAAATTTTGTGAAGATTGCCCGTACCGTTTTAGAGATATAAAACTTTAAAGTCGGCCTCTTTAACATGGGAAATATAGGCAATAATTTCTATCAAGCATACCTCGCAAAAAAAGAGACGTTGTTATCATTAAAAAAAAACACTCGACAGATATTTTCTAAAACGAATATGATATTTTCGATATCTTCAAGAATGATGTATTCAAATATGGGCGCATTTCGCTGTGCTGTTTATTAAATGTTCTAATTCTTATATGATTTCCCATGTTGTGAGTATATCTATATAGTGCAAAAGTTGTTCCCATCTTTTTAGACTTTATCAAAATTTTAAAATATTTCTTAAGATATCTGTTATTTATAAGTCTTTAAGGATGTTTTAATCAAAATTCACATATGTAAATGATAATTATTATGAAAAATATTGATTATTAATTAATTCATGTAGGTTGAGAACAACTTAACCGCACCAATTACCTCATTATCACAGTACTTGGACTATGAGTCAAAACTTATTACAGTGTCACTAATAGACTGTAATTGGATGTAAATATTCATAAAACTATCGTTCTGTTCCATGTACATTACATCGAGCATACTTATCGCTTAATCGAAGCACAAAATAAAATTCTTTGTAAGTAAACAAATAAAAATTTATGAATGAATAGTATTTTATAAAAAATATAAACTAATCATATAATCATACGTAAATATCTTCCTATATTATATAGTCAATTCGTATGGGTCGTAAATAATAGCCCCCGCGCCCTCTACGCCCCACTATGTTCTAAAACGCTGATATCGGAGGTCACTTTGTCATAAATCAAATATCTCAAGAACGAAAAAAGGTAGAGGTCTAATTTTTTTTTTAATTTGT
>JAPYYV010009029.1:0-12841 GCA_030522625.1 Copidosoma aretas | reverse complement strand
TTTAGGACCAAAAAACTAAATGACGTGAGCTGAGACAGGGAATAGGATAAATCCGGATGCGATTCAAGATGTGTTGATATTATTTTCTATTATTTTATAATCTTGTGTATTTTTATTCCTGCAATGGAAATGATCGGGAGGGAGTAAAAGAATAGAGTGTGCGCTCCTCTCCATTGCGACTCCTCATATATATATGTGTATAGTATATGTAGTGGTCTACGGGCGCTGCGTGCGCGGCGACGGTTGCCTACCGCGCCACTAGTTAGTTTCCCGCCTGCCTCTGTACAGAGCACACGTGTCCTGCCATCGTTGAGTCGTGTTTAATAAACTCTTTAAACAAAGACAACCGAGTCCTGTTTATTTGATCCGCACCCAGTTTCCCTCATTTTCTTTTGCGAAATCATTTTTCAGTACAATTTACAACCTTCGATCATGATTGATATATTTTTAATATGAAATTTAAACAAACAGTTTTTCACATAACCGTTGCTCTTCATGCATATGCCCCTTATAGTATACTGTGTTTTACTCTAAGACTACGCAAGATTTTTAATCTTTTAGTAAATAAATATCTTAGGTAAACCTGAACATTTTAGAACAAACTGATATCGATCAATTAGCAACAACATGTTGAGAGTCAGATCACTTATTATAGTTACTTATGTTCTTCTGATCAGCTGTCTGTACTTATTGTTATGGCTTATATGTGATTATATATAAAAAAAGGATTGCTAGTATATGGATATCAATTAATCATCAGCTTGCCCTGCTTTTTTCCATATTAAATATTTCAAAAATAAATCAGGAAATTTAATAACATTGCAAACATGGATATTAAATAATTAACACGTAACAATTGATTCAATATTGCGAAGAACATGGCAGGCCTGTCATTGGCTCTTAAAATAGCTGCTTTGAAAGACATATTTTTGACATCATGTGATATACCGTGTACAATTTCAACTCAACCAGCAATATGGGAACGTTTTTTGAGCTGCCCTGATTTACTTTAATAACATTTAGGAGATTTTGAGATAAGTGTCAATTTCTCTTATAATTATAATCTTAAAACATGTAGAAGGGGAAAATCGAAATAAAACCAAATTATTAATTCATATGCATAAATTGATAATTAAGTTGCGTGTGTGTGTGTGTGTGTGTGTGTATTGAATATGAATGTCAATGATTGAAATGCGAGGAAATTTAGGGCTCTAAGATGACTTGTTAAGGTTTTTATGTTATTTCAAATAATTATATTAATTCAAACGTGAGAAAATTAAGCGCCCTGAGTTAACTGGTTTTCGATCTAATGTTATTAATCATAATGTAATTGAACGAAAGGCAAGAAAAGTCAGCACTCTGGTTAACCTGATATTATTTCTTATGTTATTATGATAATGTCATTAATTAAAATGCGAGGAAAGTCAGCAGTCTTGGTCCCCTGGTACTAGTTCTTACGTCATTGATGATAATCTAAATAATTTAAACGCAAAAAAATTGAGCTCTTAGGGTTAACTGGTTATAATTCCTATGTTATTATTAATAATGACAATAATTAAAATGCGAGGAAAGTCAGCGCTCTGGGTCCCTTAATAATAGTTCTTATGTTATTATAGTAATGTCAATAATTAAAATGCTAGGAAAGTCAGCGCTTTAAGTCCTCTGGTACTAGTTTTTATGTTATAAACAATAATTCCAATAAATACAACGCAAGAAAATGTAGGGCTTCTGGTTAACTGGTTATAGTTTTCATGTTAATATTAGTAATGTTATCAATAAAAATGCGAGGACAGTCAGCGTTCTGAGTTATGTAATATTAGTTGTTATGTTATTATTAATGATGTTAGTAATCAGAATGTAGTGAAATTCAGAAATCTGGGTCCCCCGATACTAGTTCTAATGATATAAATAATAATCTAAATAATTAAAACGCAAGGAAATAAAGAGCTTTGGGTTAACTTGTTATAGTTCTTATGTTATTATTAGTAATGTTATTGATAAAAATGCGAGGAGAGTCAGCACTCTGGGTCCCCCGACACTAGTTCTTATGTTATTAAAAATAATCTAAATAATTAAAACGCTAGAAAAAAAAGGGGCTGTGGGTTAACTGGTTATAGTTCTCATGTTATTACTAATAATGTCATTAATTAAAATGCAAGGAAAGTCGGCGCTCTGCATTTCCCAGTACTAGTTCTCATAGTATTAACAATAATCTAAATACCTTGAATGCAATAAAATTCAGCGCTTTCCATTAACTGATTTTAGTTTTCATGTTATTAATAATAATATCAATAATTGAAACGCAAGGTAAGTCAGTGCTCTTGGTCCCCTAATACCAGTTATCGTGTTATAAATAAGAATGTCATTATTTGAAATGCGAGGAAAGTCAGTGCTCTATGTTAACAGGTTAAGAATTTTGAGTTATTCAATAAATTATATTAATTAATATGCAAGAAATATAAGCGCTCTATGTTAACTGGTTTTACTTCTTATGTTATTGATAATATGTCATTTAGTGAAAGGCAAGAAATGTCAGCACTCTGGTTCATCTGAAATTACTTCTTATGTTATTATGATTATGTCATCAATTAATTTGCGAGGAAATTCAGTGCTCTGTGTCCCTTATTACTAGCTCTTATGGTTTAAAAAATTATCTTAATAATTACAACGCAAGAAAATTAAGCTCTCTGGGTTAACAGGTATTGTTTTCATGTTATTATTATTGAAGTAATTAATTTAATTGCTAGGAAAGTAAGCGCTCTGAGTTACTTAATATTAGTTTTTATGTTATTATTAATAATGTTAGTAATCAGAATAAGAGGAAAGTCAGTGCTCTGGGTCCTTAGATAGTAGTTCTTATATTATGAACAATTATCTAAACAATTAAAACGCAAAAAATTGAAGGGCTCTGTGTTTACTGGTTATAGTTCTTATGTTATTATTACTAATGTCATTATTTAAAATGCACGGGCAGTTAGCGCTCTGGGTCCTCTGATACTAGTTGTTATGTTATTACCGATAATCTAAATTATTGAAACGCAAGAAAATTAAGCGCTTTGGGTCAACTGGTTATAGTTCTAATGTTATTATTAATAATGTCATTAAGTTTTAGGTAAGTCAGCGCTCTGCATTTCCTAGTACTAGTTCTCATAGTATTAACAATAATCTTAGTAACTTGAATGCCATAACATTCAGCGCTTTGTACTCACTGGTTTGAGTTCTCATGTTATTAGTAATAATATCAATAATTGAAACGCAACAAAAGTCAGTGCTCTTGGTCCCCTGGTACTGGTTCTCATGTTATAAATAATAATGTCAATATTTGAAATGCAAGGAGAGTCAGTGCTCTTGGTTGACTGGTTAATGTTTTTAAGTTATTTAATATAATTATATTATTAAAGATGTAAAAAATATATGCGCTCTCGGTTGACTGGTTTTAGTTCTTATGTGATTAATAATAATGTCATTTAGTGAAAGGCAAGAAATGTCAGCACTCTGGTTCAGCTGATATTACTTCTTATGTTATTATGATAATGTTATCAATTGATTTGCGAGGAAAGCCATTGCTCTGGGTTCTCTTAGTATTAGTTCTTATGTTATCATTAATAATGTCATTGATTAAGATGCGAGGAAAGTCAGCGCTTTGGGTCCTGTTACTAGTTCTTATGTTATTAACATTAATCAAAATAATTAAAACGCAAGAAGATAAAGTGCTCTGGGTTAACTGGTTTCAGTTCTTATGTTATTCAAAATGATTGTATCAATTTAAAAGTGAGAAAATCAAGTGCTTCGAGTCATCGGGTTTTTTTTCTAATGTTATCAATCACAATGTCAATAATTAAAACGCAAGAAAAGTCAGCACCCTAGTTCACCTGGTATCACCTATTATGTTTATATTAATAATGTCATTAATTAAATTGCAAAAAACGTCAGCAGTATAAGTTCCCTACTACTAGTTCTTATGTTAATAACAATAATCTAAATAATTAATACGCAAAAGAAATGACAGCTCTGTGTTAACTGGTTTATGTTCTCATGTTATAAATAAGAATTTCAATAATTGAATTGCAAGGAAAGTCAGTGCTCTGGGTTAACTGGTTAAATTTTTTATGTTATTTGAAATACTTATATTGATCAAACAAGAGAAAATTAAGCGCTCTGGGTTAACTGGTTCTAAATCTTATGTTATTAATCACAATGTTATTTATTAAATACCAGAAAAGTCAGCGATCTGGGTTAGCTGGTTTTAGACCTTATGTTACCAATAATAATGTCATTAATTCATACACAATAAATATATGTTATTATTATTTATGTCATTAATTGGAATGTGGGAAACGTCAGAGGTCTGGGTCACTTTATTCTAGTTTTTATGTTATTATTAATAATGTCATTAATGAAAATGAGTGGAAAATCAGCGCTCTGGGTCCCTTGGGACTAGTTTTCATGTTATTAACAATAATTTGTATAATTAAATCTCAGGAATATTGAGCGCTTTGGGTTGACTGGTTTAGGTTCTTATGTTATTATTAATAATGTTATAGATAAAATGAGAGGAATGTCTTCGCTATAGGTCACTTAGTATCAGATATTTTGGTATCATTAATAATGTCGTTTTTTAAAATGCAAGGAAAGTCAGTGCTCTAGGGCCCCTGATACTAGTTCTTATGTTATTACCGATAATCTAAATAATAAAAACGCAACAAAATCGAGCACTTTCAATTACCTGGTATTTTCTCTTATATGATTAATAATAATGGCATTATATTTAACTCGAGGAAAGTCAGCGCTCTAAGTCCCCTGGTATTATTTCTTATGTTATTGATAAGAATTTTATTAATTAAAACGCTTCGGAAGGAAGCTTTCTAGGTTCCCTGGTATTAAAGCTCATGATATTAATTCTAATTTTATTCATTCAAACGTGACAAAATTGGACGCTCTAGGTTAACTGGTTTTAGTTCTTATGTTATGATTTATAACGTCATTATTTGAAATGCGATGAAAGTAAGCGCTTTTGAACCCCTGTTACTCGTTCTTATGTTATTAACAATAATCTATATAAATAAAACGCAAAAAAATTAAGAACTTTTGGTAACTGGATTTAGTTCTTATGTTATTTTCAAAATGTCAATAATTAAAATGCAAGGAAAGTCAGCGCTCTTGGTCATTGTATAAGAATTTTTATGTTATTTTAAATAATGTCATTAATTCAAATGCGAGGAAAGTCGGCGGTCTACATCCCCTGGTACTAGTTTTTACGTTATTGACGATAATCTTTATAATCAAAACGCAACTAAATTAAGC
The DNA here is from genome assembly GCA_030522625.1 of Copidosoma aretas. Taxonomy (NCBI): domain Eukaryota; kingdom Metazoa; phylum Arthropoda; class Insecta; order Hymenoptera; family Encyrtidae; genus Copidosoma; species Copidosoma aretas. The sequence continues at coordinate 7,537 of JAPYYV010009029.1, read as the reverse complement.
GCTCTGGGTTAACTGGTATTAGTTTCCATGTTATGAATAAGAATGTCAATAATTAAAATGCAAGGAAATTTAGTGCTCTAAGATAACTGGTTGAGATTTTTGTGTTATTCAAAATAATGATATTAATTTAATCGTGAGAAAATTAGGTGCTCTGGGATAAATGGTTTTAGTTTTTATAATATTGATAATAATGTTATTAATTAAACCTCGAGAAACTTTAGCGCTATGTGTCACCCGGTATTAGCTTTTATGTTATTAATGATAATGTCAATAATGAAAATGCAGGAAAAGTGAGCACTCTGGTTCACCTGGTATTTCTCCTTATGTTATTATTAATAATGTTATTAGGTAAAACGCGAGAAAAGTCAGCGCTTTGTGTTACACGGTATTAGCTCTTATGTTGATAATGCTAATAGCATTAATTTACATGCGAGGAAATTCAGCGCTCAGGGTTCTTGGTACTAATTCTTATGTTACTTAAAATAATCTAAATAATTAAAACGCCGGAAAATTTAGTGCTTCAGGTTATTTAGTTTTGGGTTTTATGTTATTAATAATAATGAACAAAATTAAAACAAGAGGAGAGTTAGCGCTCTGTGTTACCGGGTATCAGTTCTTATGTTGTCATTCATGTCATTAATTAAAATGCAAGAAAAGTCAGTGCTCTGGGTAACTGGTTAAGGTTTTTATGTTATTAAAAATGATTATAATAATGCAAACGTGATAAAACTAAGCGCTCTGGGTTAAGTGTATATATTTTTTATGTTATTCATCCTAATGTCATTAACTAAAACACATGAAAAGTCAATACTCTGGTTCACTTGATATCATTTCGTAGGATATTATTAATAATGTCATCAATTACAACGCAAGAAAAGTCAGAGCTCCGGATCCCCTAGTATAAGTTTTTATGTTATTATACTTATGACAATAATATGAATGCGAGGATAGTTATCGCTCTGGGACACAGCATTAGATCTTTTGTAATTATTATTAATGTCATTCATTAAAATGCAAGTTGAGTCAGCGCTCTGGGTACCCTAGTACTTGTTCTCATGTTATTGACAATAATCTTAATAACTAAAATGCTCGAAAAATCAGCGCTCTAAGGTAACTGGTTTTAATTCTTATGTTATTATGAATAATGTTATTAATTAAACGTAAGGAAAATCAGCGCAATGTATCACTTAGTATTAGATCTTTTGTCATCATTAATAAAGTCATTAATTAGAATGAGAGTAAAGTCAGCGCTCTGGGTCCCCTAGTACTTGTTCTCATGTTATTGACAATAATCTAATTCACTAAAATGCCAGAAAAATCAGCGCTCTGGGTTTACTGGTTTTAGTTCTTATGTTATTATTAATAATGTCATTTATCAAACTCGAGAAAAGTCAGCGCTATGTGTAACCCGGTATTAGCTCTTATGTTATTATTATTAATGTCAATAATTAAACCGCGTGGAATGTCAGGGCTTGGGTTTCCTGGTACTAGTTCTTATGTTATAAACATTAATCTAAATAATTAAACCGCAACTAAATTGAGCGCTCTGGGTTACCTGGTATTAGCTCTTATGATTATAATGTCATTAATTAAAGCGCGAGAAAAGTCAGCGCTCTGGGTCTTTTGGTATTAGTTTTTATGTTATTGATATGAATGTTATTTATTAAAATGTAACAAAAGTAAGCTTTCTGGGTCACCTCTATTAGATCCGATATTATTAATGATAAATTATATAATTTAAAAGTGAGAAATTCAGGCGCTTTGAGTTAAATTGTTTTAGTTTTGGTGTTTTAATGATGATCTTATTAATTAAAACGCAAGATAATCAAGCGCTCTGGGTTATGTTGTTTTATTTCGGAATGTTAGTGCCCTGAGATAACTGGTTAAGGCTTGTAGGTTATTCAGAATAATTATAATAATTTAAACGTAAGAAAATTAAACGCTTGGGGATAAATGGTTTTAGTTCTTATGTTATTATTATTATTGTCATTAATTAAATTGTGAAAAAAGTCGGCGCTCTTAGCACCGTGATACTAGTTTGTATGTTGATAACAATGATCGAAATAATTTAAACATAAAAAAATTGAGCGCTCTGGCTTATCTGGTTTTAGTTTATATGTTATTAATCATAATGTCAATAATTTAAACGCAAAAAAAGTCAGCACTCTGGTTCACTGTATTACCTCTTATGTTATTTTTAATAATGTCATTAAGTGATATGCGAGAAAAGTCTGCGCTCTTGGTCCTCTGATACTATTTTTTACGTTGTTAACAATAATCTCAATAATTAAAAAGCAAAAAAATTGAGCGCTCTGGGTTAACTGGTTTCAGTTGTCGTGTTATAAATAATATAGTCATTTGTTGAAATGCGACAAAGGTCAGTGCTCTGGTTTTAATGGTTAAGGTTTTTTTTATTATTTATAACAATTCTATTGATTTAAACGTGCGAAAATGAGGCGCTCTGGGATGACTAGTTTTAGTTCTTATGATATCAATAAAAATGTTATTATTTAAACCACGAGGAAAGTCTGTGCTCTGTGTTACCCGGTATTAGCTCTTATGTTATTAATGATAATGTCATCAATCTAAATGCAAGAAATGTCAGCGCTCTAGGTCTACTGGTTTAAGTTCTTATGTTATTGATAATAATGGCATCAATTAAAACGTGAGGATGTTCAGCGCTTTGTTTTACCAGGTATCAGTTCTAATGTTATGAATAATAATGTATATAATTAGATTGCGAGGAAAGTCAGCGCTCTGTGTTAGCCGGTCTAAGCTCTTATGTTATTAATCATGATGTTATTAATTGAAACGCAAGAAAAGTCAACACTTTGGTTCACCTGATATCATTTCTTGAAATATTATTAATCATGTCATTAATAAAAATACGAGAAATGTCTGCGCTCTGGTTCCCCTGGTACCTGTTTTTATGATATTAACAATAATTTAAATATAAGAAACCCAAAAAACTTGCGCACTTTGAGTTTACTGGTTTATGTTCTTATGTTATTATTATTAATGTAATCAATTAAAATGCCAGTAAAGTCAGCGCTCTGGATCCCCTAGTACTTGTTCTCATGTTATTAACTATAATATAAACAATTAAAATGCCAGAAAAATTAGCGCTCTGGGTTAACTGGTTGTAGTTTCTTAGGTTATTTATAATGTCATTTACCAAAATGTAAGGGAATTTAGTGCTTGAGGTTCCTGGTTTTAGTTATTATGTTATCAACTATAATCTCAATAATCAAAACGTCCGAAAATTGAGCGCTCTTGGTTATCTGATTATAGATCGTATGCTATTAATAATAAAGTCATCAAATAATTTGCGAGGAATGTAAGCACTCTTGTTCAACTAGTATTACTCCTCATCTTATTATCAATGATTTTATTGATTAAATTACGATGAATGTCAGCGCTCAGGGTTCGAAGTACTAGTTCCTATGTTGTTAGCAATAATATAAATAATTTGGAAGAAAGGAAATTATGCTCTCTAAATTAACTGGTATTAGTCCATATGTTATTATAAATAATGTTATTAATTAAAATGTGAGGAAAACTATTGCTTTATGTCACTTGGTATTGGTTTGTATGTTTTTATAATATTGTCATTATTTAAGATGCGAGTATAGTCCGTGCTATTGGTCCCCTAATACTTCTTTTTATTTTATTAATAATAATCGAAATAATAAAAACGCAATAAAATTGAGCGCTCCGAGTTAATTGGGTTTAGTTCTTATTTTTTTAATAATAATAAAATTAATTTAAACGCGGAAAAAGTCAGCGCTCTGGGTTACTGAGTATCAGTTCTCATGTTACAAATAATAATGTTGTTAATTAAAATGCAAGAAAAGTCAGTGCTCTGGGTTTCTGGTTAAGGATAGTATGTTATTCAAATTAATTTTAATAATTCAAACGTGATAAGATTAAGCGCTCCAAGATAACTGGTTTTAGTTCTTATGTTATTATTAATAATGACATTAATTGAAACGCGAGGAAAGTCAGCTCTCTAGGTTACCGGTTATCAGTTTTCATGTTATAAATATTTATCTCATTAATTATAATGCAAGGAAAGTCAGCGCTCTGGGTCCGCTTGCATTGGTTTTTAGGTTATTATAATCATGTCATTAATTTAAATGCAAGAAAATTCGGCGGTCTGGGTTACTGGTTAAGGTTATTATATTATTCAAATTAATTATGATAATTTAAACGTGATAAGAGCAAGCGCTCCGGGTCCCTATGGTACTAGTATTAATGTTGTCAACAATAATCTTAATAATTAAAACGCAAAAAAATTGAGGGCTCTAGGTTAACTGGTTTAAAATCTTATGTTATTATTAATAATGTCATTAAATAAAATGCAAGGAAATTCAGAGCTCTCGGTCACTTGGTATTAGTCTTTATGTTATTATTAATAATAACATTTATCGAAATGCGCGGAAAGTAAACACTGTGAGTCCCCTGGTACTTGTTCTTAGGTTATTATTAATAATCTGAATAATTAAAACGTAAGAAAATGAAGCGCTCTGGGTTATCTGGTTTAAGATCTTATGTTATTAATAATGTCATCATCTAAACCGCAAGGAATGTCAATCGTCTCGTTCACCTGGTATCACTCTTTATGTTATTCTAATTATGTCATTTATTGAAATGCGAGAAAATTCGGCGCACTGGGTCCACTGGTTCTAATTCTTGAGTGATTAATAACAATTTATTAATTTAAACGTGAGAAAAGTCAGCGCTATGTATTTCCCGGTATTAGTCCTATGTTATTAATAATAATATCCTTAATTAAAATGCAAGGAAAGTAAGCGCTCAGGGTTCCTGGTACTAGTTCTTATGTTTCTAACATTTATCTAAACAATTAGTGCGCAGGAAAATTCAGTGCTTTGGGTTATTTGGTTTTAGATCTTATGTTATTAATACTAATGGCATTAATTAAAACGCAATAAAAGTCTGCTTCCTGGTACACCTTGTATTACTCCTTATCTTATTATTAATAATGTCATTTGTCAAAATGCGAAAATAGTCAGCGCTAAGTCCCCTAGAATTAGTTCTTATGTTATTATTATAATGTCATTAAATGGAACGCGAGGAATGTAGGCGCTCTAAGTCTACTAGTATTAGTTCGTATATTATTTGAATGATGTCATTAATTTTAATTGAGGGAAGTTAGCGCTCTGGATCTTCTGGTACCTGTTTTTAGGTTATTAACAATAATTTCAATAATTGAAACGCAAGAAAATTGAGCGCTTTGGGTTAACTGGTTTAAGTTCTTATGTTATTCTTAATAATGTCATTCATTTAAATGCGAGGTAAGTCAGAGCTTTTTGTCACTTTTTATCAGGTTTTATGTAATTATTAATAATGTCATAGATTAAAATGCGAGAAAAGTCAGCAGTCTGGGTCCTCTGACACTAGTTCCTATGTTATTAACAAAAATTTAGATCACTAAAACTCAAGAAATATAAGAGCTCAGGGTTAACTGGTTTTAGTTTTTATGTTATTACTTATAATGTGAAACATTTAAATGCCAGGAAATTCAGCGCTCTGGGACCTTTGACATTAGTTCTTATGTTTTTATAAAGATGTCATCATTCAAAATGCTAGAAAAGTCAGCGCTTTGGGTCCTCTGGTACTAGTTTTCATGTCATTAACATTAATCTAAATTATTAAAACGCAAGACAATTATGCGCTCTGGATAAACAGGTTTTAGTTTTATGTTATTATTAATAATATCATTAATTAAAAGGCAAGAAAAGGCAGCGCTGTGGGTTATCTAGTAATAGCTCTTATGTTAAAGATAATAATGTCATCAATCAAAACGCGAGGTAAGTTTGTGCTTTGGGTCCCTTAGTATTAGTTCTAATGTTATTAATTTGAATGTCATTAAATAGAACGTGACAAAAGTAAGGTTTCTGAGTTACCTGGTATTAGATCTTATATTATTATTAATAAATTTATCAATTTAAACGTGAGAAAATTTGGGGCTCTAAGCTAAATTGTTTTAGATCCTATGTTTTAATATAAATCTCATCAATTAATACGCAAGAAAATCGAGCGCTCTGGATCAACTGATATAACTTCTTATGTTATAAATCATAATGTTATTAATTAAAACGCAAGAAAAGTCAGCACTCTGGCTCATTTAATATTACCTTTTATGTTATTATTAATACTGTCATTAATTAATATGCGAGAAAAATCAGCGCTCTTGGTCCCCTGGTACTAGCTCTCATGTTATTAACGATAATCTAAATAATTAAAATCCAAGAAAGTTGAGTACTCTGGGTTAATTAGTTTTCGATCTTATGTTATAATTGATAATGTCAATTATTGAAATGAGTGAAAAGTCAGAGCTCTGGATCATTTTATATTAATTTTTAAGTGATTATTATTAATGTCATAAATTAAAATGCGAGGGAAACCATCGCTCCAGGTCACTTGGTATTTGTTTTTATGTTATTATTATAATGTCATTGATTAAAATGCAAGGAAAGTCAGCGCTCTTGGTCCCCTGGTACTAGTTCTTATGTTATTAACAATAATCTAAATAATCAAAATCCAAGAAAGTTGAGTACTCTGGGTTAATTAGTTTTAGATCTTATGTGATTATTAATAATGTTAATTACTGAAACGTAAAAACAGTTAGCGCTTTGGGTCCCTTAACATCAGTTATTATGTTATTATAATAATGTCATTAATTAAAATGCAAAGAAAGTCAGCGCCCTAGGTCCTCTGGAACTAGTTCTTATGTTACTAACATTGTTAAAAATAATTAAACCCAAGATAATTGAGTGCTTTGGGTTGACTGGTTTTAGTTCTTATGTTATTATTAATGTCATGAATTAAAACGCAAGGAAAGTTAGCGCTCTTTGGTACTTGGTATTAGCTCTTATGTTAATAATAATAATGACATTAATTAAAACGCGAGAAAAGTCAGCGCCCTGGTTTACCTGGTATTAGTTCTCAATTATAAATAATAATGTCATTAATTAAAATGCGACAATGGTCAGTGCTCTGGGTTAACCGGTTAATGTTTTTATGATATTCAAATTAATTATAATAAAGCAAACGTGAGACAATCAAGTGCTCTGGGGTAACTGGTTTTGGTACCTTTTCTATTAATTATAATGTTATTAAAGTAAACGAAGAAAAGTCGTCACTCTGGTTTACCTGATATTACCACCATGTTATTATTAATAATGTCAGTTTTTATTATGCGAGGAAAGTCAGCGCTCTGGGCCCCCTGATACTATTGTTATGTTGATAAAAATAATCTAAATAATTCCCTATCAAAAATATCATTGCTGAATCAACGCTGAAATCAGTCCTAAATTACATCGTTGATTCCGCGCTGATTCCATGTTGAATTAATGCTGATTCAGTATTGAATCAACGTTGATTTATTATTGAGTTAACAAAATCGAAGTTATATCTTTTAGATTAATTTACTTGTTTACGGTGCACAACGCAGATTGTTCATCCGAAGTACTATAACTAAATTGAAACTAATTTCAGTGCTTAATCAGTTTTA
>JAPYYV010009028.1:0-12192 GCA_030522625.1 Copidosoma aretas | reverse complement strand
GAAAGTTTATATTCCCTATGCAGAATCATTGTCCGAATAAATTTTGTATAAACCTTTTTTTTAAAATCAATGTTTTTCGGGATAATCAATGATAACCGTGAAAAAAGCCAGAAAAAAAAATATTTTGCAATAAAAAACCATGTTTCCGATCGAGCTCATTTTCAAGACTTTTTTACATCATTGCTCATATTTTTTAAGTAATTGTAAGGCTGATTTCGTAATGATGGAAAAGAAGACGGTGGTCAAAACCCCTGGTGCCCTACTAAAAACCTTTAACAAAAAACAGGGGGCTTGGCGAACAGTAAAATATATTGAGTCACCCTTAAATCAAACACTCGATATAATGAGTCATCCTTAAATTAAATACTCGGAGAAAAACCTGCACAACAATGCAAGGAAGGCAAGGCTAGTATTATAATCAGAAATACAACTGCAGCACGCAAGATCCGGCTTGTACGAGCGTTAGGTGCGAACTGACTCTGCCGCGGCGACGAGTGGCTAGCACGGAATCCCAAGTTCATAGACTATTCAGAAGCAATAATTGGAGGTCGTGCAGGACCGTGCGCACGTGAGATTGGTCAGGCATAGCTACACAGTGCCAGTGCGACACAATCGCGCACCAATGCGGAATGACATTTTGATGTCGTGCATAGTAAAAAAATGTGCTGACAATGTATTTCTTGGAAAAGGTTTTTTTTTATGAAGCAAAGTATGAACATCCATCGCTACAAGAATGTGCGAACTTAAAATTAAAAATATTCCTCGCCTTGGTTCTACGAATTTACTGACGTAAACGGTAATTTGATATCAGATTAAAGGATACTAACACACACACACACACACACACACACACACACACACACACACACACATATATTCACACACACTAACATTTTTTGACAGCTTATTACACTCTGCTCATCGCTACAAGAATGTGCTGACTAGAAATTGAAAACATTTGTCGTCTCAGTTCTACGAATTTACTGTGAGACACGGTAATTTGATATTTTATTCAAGGTTACACACACATACACACGCACACTCACATGCTTTGACAGCTTACCCCTCTCTGCTTAGTTGTTATTTTCTACCTCACTCACAAGCGTAGTCCATACTACGGTTTGCTTTTGAAATATTCCAATCACACATCCATCACGTCAGTGGCAGCAGTTTTACGTTTGTATCCGTAAGGGTAACTAACTCCACATTTTTCCAATTTTAACTACAAACAGTCGTATGTTCTCGTCATTGTGGGTTTCTAAGTTAAGATCGCACTCCCACTTTTCAACTAATCGATAACCACTTGATCGAATTCTATCTTATTCCACGTGTTCTTTCGTATCTTTTGTCTATCGATTCACCAGTAAATAGATTAATATCTCTGTTAATTCTATAACAATGAGGACAATCGTGCCAAAAGTATCCCTGAAACTGTAACACAATACCTTTGTGATTATCATCGTGATGCGGGGTACAGAATCCATCAACAAGTATATTTTCCAGAAGTCTTTTTTCACGACCGTATTGAGCGTGCTCGATGAAACGATCCGGGACTCTCCATTTTAACCAGTAAAGCCATTCAAGAGCTTTAATAGATTGATAGATTGATTGTTGGTCCGTCAATATCCTTCAGGTGGTATTATATCAATTTGATTTTTTTTTCTGTACACATTCATGCAAGTCGAAGCTATCGTTGTGCATTCTGCAAACAGATCGCTGTATAATTTTTCAAAAGTTCTTCTGAAAGCCATACAAAATAATCCTAAAATTTTTACATCTTGCTTGCAATACTTCACAATTTCATTTCTAAAATTGAATACGTATCCACTGACAACGTTTTCATTGTACCAATGTAAAAATTGTTCCCTTTCTCCACTACGCATGGAATCTGGCAAATAATAGTGTAATGCTGGTAAAGGTCCTACGTACGCTTGATTCTCGGGTGTATTAAGCAAAAGTGGAATAATTCCTTTTTCAATATCTGGTAAACTATATGCTTTAGGTGAGCTACTTAATAACAGATGAAAATAATTGAGACTGTCTATAAACTTTATGTATCAATATTCCAGTAAGATAATTTTTGAACCATTTATTATAACCGTGGGTTTCACGAAATGAGCATGATTTTCAATCAAATATTTAAATAAAAATTGTGTATCAAAACCCTAAGCATTATTCGTGATACAAAAAACAGTTTTAAAAAAGTGCTAATGAATCATGCTTAATTTGACTAATTGTTCAACGTGATTGTCGGCGAACACAAATTCACGAATACCGCAAGTGTCACATTGCCGTGTCCTCGATATCGCGACACATGAGGCATGCTAATTGTACAACGCACAAATTTACAACGTGAATTTTTTTTCTACATCTCCCAATACTAGTTTGGCTTGTTCTGTTTCGAAATCGTAAAACATTAATATGACGTTATCCGCTTTGTTGGATGAAGAAATCGGTTAAATATAACAAAGATGACTCATTGGTAAGTTAACTTTGCACGTTTTACAAGAAAAGACACCACACACTTGATTTTTTTCATTCTTTCCTTTTTCAACCGTATATTTTTGCAACACGTTTTACAAATTTATATTGATTGACAAACACTGATTTTTGTTGAAAGAGCATTGTTTTGAATGATTTGCGTAACAGACAGTGTTGAAAAACGATCTATTACATACAATGCATTTTGTAAATAAATCCGCTGCATTTCTACATGGTAGAGTTTGCATGCATCTGTGACATTTGTTCAAATATCTGTGATCTTCGCCGCACCAATAGCTTTTGTTACACGGTATGTTATAACCGGCGCTGCCACATGTGCCAACCAAATTAAAAATTGGTTCGAAATGGTTAAAATTTTTATAACAAGTTGATCGCAATGTGTAATTAACTCGTCCGTTTCTATCGAGAACCAAATGGGTCCCATCGTACGAGGGAGGTTGTTCATGACCGAAACCCCGGAATGAATATACAACTATAACAGTACTCTGATTTGCAAAAAAAAAATAAAAGTTGTGGACGTGGTTGAGAGTGCATCCTGCAGGATTAATGTGCACGTTTGTCGAATTTATTGGCTGTTTAGCTGTTTCTCTTTGATCCGACTATTTTCGTTATCTAATAAGATTCCAGTGATTGTGCAACTTACCTGATCGTATCAGATCCCTGACAGCATGAGCAACAGCTGCGGTTAACGATCGAGGTAGGCATAAGTTGTCACCATTCCTTATGGTCAGTATAAATCTTTTGCGTATTGATCATTCTGTCAACGCTACACGGCCGCGACCACTGATATCTTTTACTATTGCACTTATTATTGATGGAGTATTATTAATATTGAAATTGTTGGAACTCTGTACTGGGGAATAGAATAGATTCCAGAGATCATCGGCGTTAAAATTTTGTATTGAACGAAACGAGAGCCATAGTGGTCTATGAGTAAAGTTCGATGAGTTGATTGTCACACCAATGAAATCGTTTGGACCACTATGTTTGCAAAGCTGACTATGTAAGTCTTGTATGCAACTATTGAGCCAATTAGAAACGTAAACATTAGGTGGTGGTAGTGGTATTCTTCCACAGATTTCTCCACATTCGTATCCAAACCGAGGGTAAAAACGCACAGATACATTTTAAAGGATTAATTCTGGTGGTGCCCCCTCTCCACTCTATAAAATAAAGCCCACAAATTTATCAATAAAGTTACAACATCAGGTACAATTTTTGTTTTTCATAAGTCTCAACTTACCATCATTTTCCTAGCTTGTATCATTATTTGTCGTAGTACTATCAGAACTAGATGATGTTGATTCTGAGTCACTTTCATCTGAATCAAAATCGATAGAACATATTAGAGAAACACGTCATAAATATCATTTTTTTTTCCAAACACATAAAGTCGCACGCGACTTACCAAGTGCTTAACTCTTTGATCATCAGCATCGGCAACGATTCAAATATACGTTTATTCAAGTATACGTTTACTCACAAAGAGCCCGCGTTTGAATAAATGATTCACTGTATCAGCACTACTATGAAGAATTGTGGAATGCAACATTCAACACAAATGGTCAATCAATAACGTTTCTCAATCGTTACTCCATTGTTTTGTACACATCGTTTCAAGGTAGGAATCGCGAGCAAGCGCAACTTGCAACGCGCTCCTCAAAGCGCTTGTTAAATGTGTCTCTGTAACTTCCTCCATCGTAAAAGGTTCACTGATAAAACTATGGACAATCGCTCCTTATATACACTCCTTATACGCACCTTAACCATACTACGACGAATGTCTGGAAAGGGGAAAAATCTTTGGTCACAATAATTTTTTTTCTACCAACGTGGTAGGAGTCGTAGTGACGACAAATCGGTCAAGAAAAAATATATAATACGAAAAAAATACGATGTTAGGAATATATGTGAAATGAGAATGTCGATAAGCATTTCTTTGAAAAACAAAGCGCAGCTGTATGTAATAGAATATAATTTGATGAAAAAAAAAAATGTAGAGTTTTTCGACAAACTCACTTACAAGACATTCTAACAGAGAATGTCTGCGTGTGTAACTTTAGACGCCTGGACAATATGTCTGGATAAAAAATACAATTTCTGTAAATGTTGCATTTCACTCAAGTGGCCAAGTATCTCATACAGTAGATTGCTGTTTTGGTGACGAAAAGATCGTATGTTTCACGATCTGCACCGAAAAAGCGCGAGAAAGAAGCTTAAACACGCGAGTACGTGACTTTAGACTCCTGGACAGATTTTTTTTTTTCGATGTAAGAATTTGTCGCAACACGAATCGTACTGAAAAAATGCAATTCCTGCAAATTTTGCATTTCACTCGAGTAACCGAGTATCTTACACAGTAGAATGCTGTTTTGGTGACGGAAAGATCGTATGTTTCACGATCGAGTTCAAAACAAAGCAAGGAAGACTGATTACGCCTTTTAACTTCTGTAATATGATCGCTGCGACGATTCCTCTCCTCGAACATCACCGTATATATTGTATTATATGTACGCGCGGGCACGCGCAAGTAACTCAACAACCAGGAGCTTCGACAGATTAGCTTTATGCTAAACTCCGTTCCTCGACACGTGATAAAGAGATCTTGAAAACATTTTCACAGTCTTATTTTTCCCGCTGACATTCAGCATGTTTTCATGAGAGAGAGAGAGAATGATAAAGAGAGAGAGAGAGAGAGAGAGAGAGAGAGAGACAGAGGGGACAAGTATGCTCATCTAATTCCATCTCTTGAGAACGTACCTTTGAACTGAATTTTAATCATTCTGTCTCCACTCAGTTTGCTCGATGCTACTGACCATGGTGGACACGTCCATAGGGAAGCACTGTTTTAAAATCGCGATCGGCCCTAGTGAACCTCCGCAAAATGTAGCGCGCGTTTTACTCGTTAAGATGATTAAAAACATAGACATGATCGGTTCTGACGATACTCTTATACCTTTCATAGGAAGTGCAGTTGTTCCAGTAGTGAATCCTCATCTTGATAGTGTGCTAAGATCAAGACGTCGTAGATTATTTCCATTTGTCTGCATTAGAGAAAACGTCGTGGCGAAAGTGTTACTGTGGAAGAGTAACTGTAGATTTTTTAAATTACATGATTTACCATAGGAGACGTAAATAATATCACTAGGGCTTGTAAACAAGGGGACTTAATGGTATCCCTAGAGCAAATTTTTCAAAGCCGAAAGTAAATTAAACTCTATGCATTTGTTGCTGTATTTACAAAAGGATCGATATGCACTTATGGCGTGGTGTGAGTTCGACATGTATACGGCATCAGACAGAAGAAGATTTGTAATCTGAACTGCTATGTGTAAGAGAAAAGTATCTTATTAATTAGGGTAATTTGTGTGATCCGTGTGCATCACAATATGTGGAATGGAAACTTGTACAAAAAAAAATTAGTAGGCTTAGTAGTGGTAGTGGCCCAAATAGTGTGGGCAGTGATAACCTTACCATGCCGTATCTGCTTCCTTTCAAAAAAAGGAAGGTGTTTGTTACTGATTGTGGTGTTATAAATTACGCGCCAGGACAACTACGCTTATTGCAAACGGAGGATGATAGACCATAGATACAATTACCCGTGAACTACGAACGAAAAGTTCTGTCCTCTTCCAGTGGATATGCAGTGACAGTAATAGTGATCTCGATGTAGTGCATTTCAGCGATTATGACGATGAGTGTAACTAAGAACTGATACTGCTGTTCGCAGTAACAATGAGTATATTGACAATAGTGATAGCGAATGTGACAGAAAAACTGTGATTGACAATAATTACGAACTTAAAAGTGATTTAGACAGTGTTGAAGAAAGTGACAGTGAATGTAGTGATATATCTGTAGGAGTAGAACTTTTTACAAATAGTTCAAGTGCTGATTTAAAGTATAATAGTGATAAAGTGTTACTTCTGTCGGTGTAACAAGTGACAATTGTGTTGTTTCTGTAAAAAGTGATTTCTATGACGTGCGATACGTGAATTTATGTTCGGATGTGCATGACTGTCAACGATGGCAGGACCCTCAAGTGACGTGTTTAAAGGATTTTTCAATGCCGAATATAACTTTAGAATGTACGAGAAAATTTTAAAGACTGTAATGGTTGGATACTTGAATGAAAAAGTCGCTCGTGGTGATTAATTCAAAGCCTGTTTTTAAAAGTTACTACAGTCAAAAAAGAATAGGATCGCGCAAGTGCTGGTACTACAGGGGTATAACCGGTTGATTATGTCCAAGATGTGCCAAATGTATAAGCAGAAAATAATGCAGCAAAACGTAAGTAATGATGGCGTAAAGTATAAGTCTAACCATACCCTTGAGTAAGATTCCACTAAAAGCACCCACTTATAACTTTAATACGTCACAAAAAAAAATAAAACAATCTCCAACAGTGGAGTATCATAAATATAATGTGAAAAATTTCTTAGAAACAATGTACACATGTAAATATAAGTAGGTGAGAGTTTAATCTTACTCTATTTGTAATTTAATCAAACAAGTGGAGAGATAGTAGAGTATCACCCCCCCCCCCCTCTGCGCGTACACCTATACTATGGACGAGCCCGATGACTCCCGACCGCTCCGGAGCCGAGTCCGGAGAAGGAGGGGGGTTTGTTTGGGTCTGTCAGTAGTGTTGTAATAACCACTGGTTTTCTATAAAATTGAATGCTTTAAATTTACGAGCAAGTTGAGTACAGGAGTTCGGTTTAATTTTAAATTATGTTTTGGCATGCGATAGAAAAAAAATGCCAATTCTTGACACACTATGTGGGTGATTCTCCGTAACTTGCTCAGATGGTGTCCGAGGCTCGTACATCCGTGTACGAATGAAATCGAGATATGTAAAAGTGGTATTCTACGTAAAACGTTGCAACCTTACTTTTATATGGAGTCTCGATCTGATTCATTACCTCCTTCAGGACGAGAATCGCGAAATAAGAGCCGAAATGTCTGTTCCGACTCATGTCTCAAACTCAATTTCGCTCACAAACGTTCATCTCTCGGAAAAATAAAGCTATTTTGCCGAATGCCCGCATATACATTCTAAACTATAGGGATTGCAGATTATATTAATACCATATTTGCGTCAATTATCATTCAATACGTACAAGTTTTCACTGCAAAAATATTGTTCAGAGATTTCACTGAAAATGTCGTTTGAACACTAATCGCTTAAAAACCTCTCGATTTAGCCACGCAGTGCCACCTGGCGGACATCGTTTCAAGTAAATATACATAGTAAACAAATGAACACGCCAGCAGTGTCACACATTTTGATCCTTTGCAAAGCAAAGCGTTTAATTGTAGGTAAGTCGTGCGTACAAATTTTTGGTCCGTTACGACAGCAGTTGAAACCACTACTAGGTGTACTTTGTTAGGTTTTGAAACTGTACTTTCTTATGCTATTTGTTAGTGATAGATATTCTGCAAGCGAAAAAGTCTGTACGTTTTGTGTACGAGCTGAAAGAGCACTCCAAGGCTCGAAATGTCTGTTCCAACGTTGTCGGTTCCCACCCCCTCAAAGTCAATCATTGTCGTTATTTCAAATTAAGGCAACAGATCATCACCAAAATTTTTGTACAGCATTGTTGGGCAAAAATATTAGACACGTTTTTCGGCGTTTGGGCAAATTGACCTTTATTTGCAAGATATATTGATTTATGGAAGTGCCATCTTCAATGCGAGTAGAAAAGTAATAATGTATGTTACATGATGCTAAATGGGCTTAAATAAAGGCCGAAGTAACGCCCAACCTATTAAAAAAATTTATTTGAATTCCGTGTCCCAGATCAAAAGTTCAAGTGATTTTAAGCAAAATGGCGGATTGTCCCTATGTATCCACAAAATTTCAATTTCAGCTATGTTTGATGCTCTTCATAAAATCGTTGTAACATTCGATCAAAGGGACTAAATTGAAAGAATTTCTTTCTTAATTCATAGGGCTTCTCTTCTTCTAATTCTTGGTCCATACTCATTGGAAATAGACAAGTTTTTTTTTTAAATTAAATAAAATATACTAAAATAAATCGTCGTATAAGTTTTGAAGAATAAACTTTGTAGTAAATCCACTTTGTGTATTTGTTACAGATGTTATTTACAATGTAAATAATACGAAAAAAATTTAGTTGTAACCAATTTTTTTTTCAACAAAATTTGAAGCTTATCTGAGCAAGTTACGGGAGAATCACCCATATCAATCTTGCCCTCTCGGTTGATACGCGTATCAGTGCAAGTATTAGTTGTGATCGTATGTGGCTAGATCGCGAGAGCGCCACACTGTCAAGGCCCGGCTGAGCGATCGGGGACGAAAGGATTCCCCTCCATTTTTCTCCTTTTCACATAATTTTGTTCAAAAAATCGAGTATAGTTAAATATATTGAATTTACGAACAAGTTGAGAACGGGAGTTTAGTTTAATATTAAATTAGATGTTGACATGCAACTAAAAAACAAAAATACGAGTCAGTGGGAGCTTGGGCACCCAACTATGAAGTTATACATCTCAAATATTTTATCTCTTAATAAATAAACAATGATAAGTAATATATAATGTAAATAAAAGAAGTACAGAATATAGCCATGGCACGACGTGCGGCCAGGCTGGCTGGTCAGAGACTGCCCGCTTTCATCGAATCTTTCGATTATTTCAAAACAATTTCCCACGCTGATAACATCTCTAATGTCACGCTAGCACCTGCCACACACTTACACACTTATTCTTAGTCCAGTACATAACACCCACGGTATATATATATATATATATATATATACTAGTGGGGCTTCGTCCCCCTGCGCGCTCCGTGCGCCAACCCCCCTGTCTAGATACAAGTCATTAATTTTATTTCTTATTTTCTTTTTCATAATTTTTTACTTAATGCAAAATTTTATTACATGAATGGATTTAAATAAACTACTATAAAAATATCTTTCTCGGATGGTTCAAATAATTTATACAAAATAATTACAAAAATAAAGATTTTCTTTCGAAATATAGATAAGACGGACATGTCTTTTGGAAATAAATGAATAATTTTAGGAAGAAATTTTTGTCAAATTCTGCCAATTTTAAAAATAGTAATAGAAACATGATAATAGCAAAAAGAAGAAAAAAATCATATCTTTGGGCATTTTTTAAAATTTTTAAATTATCTATTAATATTCGCCCAAATGATAAAAAAATTTCCAAATTATTGTTAAAAATTGGAGAAGGAGAAATCAAATAATTTAAAGTTTCTGAAGAATGGAAAGTAAAAGATGTATGCACACAATTGTTTAGTGTCGATATTAATTGTTCAATTAATAATGTAATTCTGACTTCTCATAACGAATGTACTTATTTTTTAAATAGTAAAATTCTAAAACAATTAAAAGGAGAAACAAAAACGTATTATAGCATTGACCATGCAACGTATAAGGGTGTAGATAAATCTGACAATGACATTTATATAAATTTTCCTATTAAAATTTTAAATAGTATTCGTAAAGACGTACCCTCTCACGAGCTAAATTTAAAAATTGTAACATTAGTTATGTTAATAAGAAATTTAAGTTTTACTGATGGTTTATGTAATAGTACACGATTACAAATTACTTAATTATTGAATTAATTTATCGATATAAAATTATAACTAAAGAAAAAATTGGTACAAAAGTTTTTATTCCAAGAATAACTTTGAATACTGGAAATACATCTACATTACCATTTATTTTATATAGAAAGCAATTTCCCCTAGTATTAGCGTTTCCTATGGCAACAAATAAATCGCAAGGTGAAACTTTTGACAATGTTGGTTTATATTTGAATAAACATTTATTTTCCCATGGTCAATTGTACGTAGCATTATCAAGATGCAGAAATAAAAATGGAATTTTCATTCAAATTGAAAGTGAAAATAAATCCGAAATGGAAAAAACAGTTTGGGACGAAATTAATACATTTAATTAAATTCTTTCCATTTCTCAGAAAATGAGTGTCTTTATATTTTTTTTTATTTCTGTTGAATTTGATTGAAATATTAAATTTTATAACACTTCTAAGTGATTTTGATAACAAATTTTGAAGTTTATTATGTTAAAATAAATCTAAAATTAAATTTCAAATTGGTTCAATACTTCTTAAAAGAAAATTTATTTCTTCCTGGTAGTAAGTATGGCTCCTGACCAGGACCACCTTTGAGTATTCAATAAACTAATAAATTCAATATCATATTTGTATATAAAATTTAAATTCCGTTCATTTCTACTGTGTATACATTCATTGAAAATTGAAAAAAAATCCAACGCACCGCAGTAATACCTCAAAGGTGGTGTGGAAACTTGCTATCTATGAGGGGGGCATTTAAAATAAAGTAGGGGAACTGTAGAGGGGTACTAAGGGTTATTAGAAATTTCCGATCAATCAAAAATAACAGAGAAATATGTATAATTTTCCCTTATTTTGTGAGGGGGCTGTGGAGGGGTTGTGGGGGGAGGGGTAGGGGTGGGTGCCAGCCCCACCAAAATAATGATACAGGGTATTCTGTATTCCATTCCGGAAAACGATACTACCAGATTAAGCTCATCAAAAGCTGTCAAAAAGCTCTTTACAAAATTTCGATTCGATGCACACTTTCCGAAATATTGTTAACTTAAAAAACGATGAATCCATCCAATCACAAATCGCGTAGACTCAAGGGGCAGGCACTCGGCAGTGCAGTGGGTGGGACTACTTAGCTGTTCACTGTTGAACTGGATGGGTAATGAGTATGTCAGTGTACAGTGTTATTGACTGCAGAGATTTGATCAGTTACCGTACCGGCGGGCGATTCAATGAGAGCAACCAAAGATGTTAAACTCAAGGGCTGTAGACTGAATTTCAAAGCTCTAACATTGAATGAACTATTGATAAATGTAATGTTGGATTCATACTTAGTAATAAATATCATCGTTGGTAACACTTTAAATACCATAAAGTTATAACAGTGTTGAATAAAAAAAAATTATTATCAGGTAAGAATTTTTGAACATAACTCACTCGATTATTACTAATAATTTATTTAATTATTATGAATTAGTTAATAAATTAATGAATTTTCATTAATTAATTGATTTTAATAAATTAGTGAATTTAATAACTTTTACAAAGCAGCTTTATCTAATTCGGAGAGAACTAAACTTTTGCACTCATTTTGTCGCATATCAATAGATACATCAATAATTTATTATACTTGGTTTAAAAATTTGCAACAAAGTCAGCTATTACTGTCATGGTAAGCTGTTACGAAGGTTGTTCAAATGTTTTTATTATACTTTTAATAACATGAGTTGCTTAATTAGATCCACAGAATTATAAGATAATCGAGCCCATAATTGAGAATTCCTGTAGTTGCTCATATTAATCTTGATTCTTCCATCACAAATAATATCATTTTAATGTATTTACCACAGATTTATTAATACTATGATGCTGCACCCCCTGCGCGCTCCACGCGCCAACCCCCAACTTTTTGTGAACAACGTATTTTAATAATTTTTTTATCATAAAATACAATACTTATAGATTTGTGATAACACTTAACATTTAAGTAATTATCGACTTACCGATACAAAATAACTTCTTATTTATTTTTTCAAATATTTTATTTTAAATAACCAGCGCTCGACCAGTCTCAGCCAATTACACGACGAATAAACAGGC
>JAPYYV010009027.1:0-12192 GCA_030522625.1 Copidosoma aretas | reverse complement strand
TGATCGGGGATCCGGAGGGAGTCCTTGCTAAAGCACGGGCTCAATCACACATGGGGATCCGGAGTATGGCTGTCGGAGTAAGCAGGCGGAAGTAAGGCTACTTCAGGCGGAAGCGTCTGCTCGTCTAATAGCGCGAGTTTGACCACGGTCGATAATACTGCTTGTTGATCATGAGTGGAGCCGGTACAGTAGGACTAATCCGGCACTAATGTGGGGACCTGAGTAGCTCGTGCTATAGTACGGGGAAGCCCGGCTGTCGGGTAGGGGTGATCCGGCACTAGTAGGGCTGCCGGAAAACTGCGCTAGAATCCCCATAGCTACACTACTTATATGGATATAATAGACACGTGAGAAAAACTATCCGACCTCCTAAAAACGCCTCACAACTTACGGTGACACTTTCCCAAAGCCCTGTTTTTTAATGTTGGATGTAAACTATATTTTATTTAACATTTAAATGCACAACACGCTCTAATCAAGTAATAATCAGCCAATTAACTGATTCACCCATTGAATCAGCTAATTTTTGTTGCTCTGCTAGGGTTGATGTTTACTCTTCCAGAGG
The DNA here is from genome assembly GCA_030522625.1 of Copidosoma aretas. NCBI lineage: Eukaryota > Metazoa > Arthropoda > Insecta > Hymenoptera > Encyrtidae > Copidosoma > Copidosoma aretas. The sequence goes on along the minus strand of JAPYYV010009027.1, from coordinate 11,627 downwards.
GCGCACAAGCTTCCTTCCCGCCGCGAATAGTATGGAACCTGTAGGCAGAGCTGCTTTTACACCGATCGAAAGTGTAGTACACTATTATGCCTATACGTGTGGATAGTGTAGTACACCGTGTAAAGATGCCATAGTATAGAACTCAATCTATAGATATTCCAAGTACACACTGCGTTACGCAAGTGTCCGAAATTCGAAATAGCTATATGGGCAGAACCACGAAACACAGTATCCAAAATCACAAGCAATATAATCCAGTAACCCGGGGGACAGTGAGTATAGAATATATTATTTAAATAAATTACTGATTCAATAACATAAAAAATTTTAGTTTTTGGGTGTGAGGGGGTGTTTATGTGCCAATGTTAAAACAAGTCGTAACTCGGGCCTCCCTGAATAGATTTCAGTAGAAAACGACTTTTTTCATTTATCATTCGTATACCAATAAATAAAAAAATTTCAGTTTAGCCGTTTTTTTTAAATTTCTTTTTAATTAATTTATTTTGTAAAGTTAATTTTTTTTCAGTTGATTTTTGTTATTATTTATCGGTGTTCTAACATGTTTTAAGTTAGAACATCTGAAAATCAGTAATTTGGCTATAGAGTTACGTATTCAGATTAAAGGAGAGATTTCAAGTGTGTGTAATAATGTATGCGGGTGTAACAATATTAATCGTTATATTACAGCAATTTCTTGACAGATTTTAATCAAACATTGCTTGTCTTTCATCACAAGATTTGTATTACTGCATGCATAAAAAAATTCTGTTCCTAACATAAACTGAGATAATTAGAATGATGTCAAACACCAATAAGAAATGTCTTGTTAGAATGATGTCACTTTATTCCAAACATAATCTTTTTTTTTTTTCATTTTAGTAATTTATTCTTGGTATCCCAATGGAGACAGTGTGTTTGTGCACGTCGCAATTTTTCTTCTGTTCATGTAAGTGCAACAACTGGGTGCATATGTATGATGTATTTTATAATAATACACAAGTCCTGAAAATTATTTTGCATGCTTCTTACAATATAAAATATAAAGCCATATCTCGGGATTTTATGGACAGATTTAAACAAAACATTCCGAATTTCTTTTTTTTAAGATTATTATTACTGTCGATCAAAAAAAATTTATTTTTATGTGAAAAAAGTAAGACAATCTTTCATATTCGATCAAACATGGTCTGGTTTTTGTTTTATTTTATTGATATTTTAATTCATGGCCTAATTTTGATTTTATTTAATTTTATATATTTCTTATTTATAATATGTATAACTTCTTGCAATGGTGTTAAAAAAAAATTATAAATATTTTATTTTCACCACTAAATGAAAGCTCTATAAATTTTATGTGACAGTCACCTCGAAATTATGTATGTATTTTATTTTAATGTTTAAGTTTCAACGATATAAATAAAAAATGTTATCTAGAATAGACGTATTAGAAAAAAATGATTGCGAGATAATTCGTTAAGGAAGCTTTGTGCCAATAATTTGGCGGCAGTTTATTTAAGTTATAATCAATTTGAAAATAAAAAATAGCCGAAAATTCGAATAATTAAACTTTTACTTTTGAGAATATTATTTAAATTATAAAATATAAAATACTGTTGTTACTTGTACCAAGATAAATGAATGTTTCGATATTATGTTTCATTGTAATAATAATGAAATAATTTACAATGCATTTAAGTATGCAAAAAATTCGATGAATTGAAACATTAAGATTACATAATTATTAAAGAAAAATTCATTAAATATGTACAGTTTCTTTCGAGCAGAAGTAAATTAGCATCATAAGATTAAAAATAAAAACTTGATTAGAAAAATGCGCTAAACGCATATTACTTCAACTAGTTTACAAACAAAATAATAGGATTTATAATCGGTATCTCCAAAAACATGTATACAATAATATCAATATTTTAGTTTGTTTTATATTCTTGTCGTCTCCAATGTATTCCAGTAAAAAAACAAAAAGATTCGTAATCAGTGGCCCTAAAGACACTTGTATATATATAAATTTTTGTTGATGAAAAATTAAAGTTTTTGTTTTTTTTCCGCGATTTTGTATTCACGTTTTCGAGTTGACATTCCAAGGTATTAAAATGACATTGAAAATATATTAGGAATTTTTAATGCCTTTTTTAGAATAGATGGACAGAATTGCTGTCATATCATTTAAATGCATGTAATTACATATTAGAAATACATAGAGTGCGAGTACACGTAATCCAAATTAGAATTATCCATCAAAATTTAGCAATTTATGTGTTCTTTTTCAAATAATAGCAACAAGATACTGGACAATTTATCTTAAGGCTTGCAATCGTGGAACATTTCCACGTATTGAAAATTCAAAAAAGTGTATTATGAATTCTAATTTTCGTAAAACCATTTACAATAATTTTGAACTATATAATGCGGATGTAACAATCAATGTTATATTGTTTTTCTATCTAGTTAGAAATTTATAATAAAGATAGTTTAGAATAGCAGAGCTGCCTTTGTATTTACTGCCTAATTTTTGTAGTTCTCCAAAAATTATAGATTGCATGTATGTGGAAAAAGCTGTAATCGTTTGGTTACCAATGTATTTTTAATCACTTAAAAATTATATTCGTTTTTTGTAATACATCTCATGAAATTTTACTCAGCATCATATTATTATTATTTAAAGGGTAGCTGCTATGACTAGTTAAGGTTCCTTTGCAGGATGTCCTGCTGGATTGTTTTGAACAGATAGACACCTTGTTCAAGTATATAATATGTGTCAGATTCTGAAGAACTTTATAGACTACGAGTGTAAAATCATATTGTACTAATTTAAAGCTCCTCATTGTCATTGTCTGGAAAACTATTTATAAATATACTAACGCAATGAAAATATGTTGACAAAAATAAAATCATACCACACATGATGCTTCGTGGACTTTTCCTAGCTTTGTCCGAATGAATGGCCTGAAACATGAAATTAAATGTTTATAGAATATATTATTTAGAAACTGTCTTTATGCAGTTGACTACTTCAACAATAAATTTATTTTTCAAATGTGTACGTAAGTATATAATACGTCGTCTCATATTATATAGGTTATGTGTATGAAGCAAGGCTAACATCACGAAAGTTATGTGAACTTGAGTAGTTTTATAGTAACCGGATATTTGTAGGGTTTTTATAAAATTGCTTAACATGTACAGTACGAAAGTGTGTGCATAGATATAGTGGAAACAGAAATTTCTTTGCACGCTAATCATCGTTCAAGAATCTGTGTTGAATGAGTCTACGAAGCACTAAGTACACGCTTACTCACCCCTTATCGAATTATCCTGCAGACTTACCTGCAAACTTATCTGCAGACTTTCCTGCAAAATTCCCTGCAGACATCCTGCAGATAAGTCTGCAGGTAAGTCCGCAGGATAATTTGGTAAGGGACGATTGCAGATAACGAGCTTTCATACGTAATATGCTTTTTAGGTGTTTTTTATGTACAATCAGCGTAATACATCTATAATAAAGACAAATTGTATACATATATACTAGCAGAGCCTCGCCCCCTGCACGCTCCGCGTGCTGACCCCCATATTTAAATGTTTTAAGTATTATGTCTATATATTAAATACAAAAATTTATTTTTCAATACAAATATTCGTACAAACATAGATAGCCAAAGCAATCACATAAAATTTCGGCTAAAAATCGAGACCATACAGTCAATAGGTCAAATGAGAACACTAACTTATCAAATAATTATTATTAATTAAATACTGATGATGAGCCTTATTGGTATTTAAGATTATTATCGATACATATGTATACATAAATATTATTTGTGTGATCATTAATATAACAGAATAAATTAAAAGCTTTTGTTGGTTATAATTGGATATTTTAGAATCCATTAGAGATATAAATTTATAATAAAATATGTTTTTGAAATTTTTTTTTAATAGTTGTAAATGTAGATATTTTATTTTCTTATCTTTTATTTCTCATACAGATTTTTACATACTTCTACATTCCCTATTCTTGTGCCATGATTATTAATAATTCATATCTCCTTAAATTGATACGTAATGTATTTTTAATCGTATACAATACGTAATTAATTATTCATACTTTAACATGTTAGAATTTCTTTCAACGTTGACATAATATCTTAATTTATAATGCAGAACAATTTGAACTTTCAATCATCGCTCTGCAGAGCCTTATATACCTAGGGAAATATCTTATACATTCACATAAATCATCTCCGCCCTGCATATCTCTCCATTATATTTCAGTCCTATATTTCTGAACAATGTAATTAGTATTTAGTTTGCTGTTTTTTTCCCTCTTAACGTAACAGTATGTGCTTCATCTTTTTTTTTCCATTGCAGAGCTTAAAGTCTATCACTGAAAACCTTTTTTTTTTCGTCCTTTGTACATTCTCATATCATAGCTTACATCGTTGCTCTTTGAAACTTACTTATATGTTTTTCTTTACGCTATATTTTTCTCTCTATAATTAGGTCTTTTTTTTTAAATTCCACGGATGATAAAGTTGGTAATTGGCATATAGTTTTTGTGTATTCTCTGTTTGACAAAAGTCTTCCTTTCCTCTGTAAAATCATGTTTGATTTTCTTATGTTTATTTTCCTTCGTTGTACTTTTTATTAGTCCAAACGTTTTTCCATCCTTTACTTTTTCTTATACTACTTGAACTTCTTTGCCCTATTTTTTAGAATTTAATTGATTAAGTCCCTTAATTCTTGCATTAAGCATAAATAAAGCCACCTGCTTTGATCTATTTTTATTATGTGCGAAAAGTAAATTTTTTCTCTTTTCCTTACGCCTATTTCAAGGCCTAACTCTTCCCGCTTCCATTTCTCACATATATTCGGGTGTATTTTTATTCAAACCCAACATGATATTTTACATCTTCCATCAATTTTTCTTCCTACTTTCCTTTTCCATTCCTGAATCGATGCCTACCTCTTCTGTCTCTGATTTCCATATATATCCATGTGTATGCATTTAAACCCAACTCAATATTTTTAATCTGCCTTCTATTATTTCTGCATATTTTTTTTCATTCGACACGCAAGTCTCCGCTACGTACGGGCAGTAAAATTTCATCATTTAATCCATAAAAAAGAATCTTCGATCTAAACTTTCCACTTTAGCTCTTTTGCTTAAGCCTTAAACTGCATTGACTGCCGTTTGCATCTTACCTGTCGTTCTTTCTTGGTGCCACAAAAGGTATTATTGTTAAGAACAACACTTTTTGGTCCATGCGCTCGTTTAAAACTTCTGATGCCTCTAATTCAAATTGAAACAGATCTGTTTCCATCCCTTCTTCATTTCTAATAATTTTTTTTTTTTTTTTTACTCCAAGTACATTTTTGTACCATACTTATCCAAGCCGTTCTGCATTTGTTTTGTGTCTTTCAAATGCTCCGCGCCTAGAATAACGATATCAGATAATTTGAGACAGGGAATTATGAGTTTGCCTACAGTATCACTTACTGTATTATTTCCCATCCACTTATTGTCAAAATTCTTTATGAATAAACTAAAAACTACCAGGCTTCATTGGCACCTCTATCATTAAGTCAAATAAATTTGCTAGCCTCTGGCCGTAATTACGTGTCTTTTTGTACATTCATAGATTCATTTCAACATTTTTGTCATTTTTATACCTATTTCTACTATATTTAATTTAACCTGGATCATTTCTCTACTGATGTTATCAAATTTTGTTCTGAAGTCTACGAACACAGCATATAATTTACCGTCACTTTTCTGTAGTTCATCTTAGATTCAACTATTTAGTACAAAAATATATGACCTTGATCTTTCTTTCGCTCTGATTTCTGCCTGACTCTCCTTCATTATTTTACACTCCTCTACCTATTGTTCGACTGATTCAGCGATTATAGTTGCTAATATCTTGTATGATATATTTAAAAAGCCATTTTACTGTAGTATTAACTTTCTTTTACTCCTTCTCTGCTTTGTGGATTCTATAGATTCTCGCTATTTTCCACCCTCTGATAATGTGTGTATTTGTCCAAAAGCTATGATGTATGCTTGTTAAATCAATCATCCAAATTACCTCCAGATTCTTGAAACATTTTTCCATAATTCTGTCTTCTTTTGTGGCTTTTGTGTTTTTGATTTCCCCGTGACATTCTTTAATTTATTGATCGATGTATCTCTGTAAAAATCCTTTTGGACTTTGCTGTTGATTAATATACTCCTTGTTTCGTTTTCTGTACAATATGTATTATTTTTGTCTCTAGACAAATTTGAAAAATTATTTAAATCAATTAATTATACAGTTTTATTTTTTCAATAGCTTTCTAAAACTTATTTAACATTTGCTTTCTGCTCCTTTGCTTAGTTTTTCTTAGGCTTGTTTGATTTGTGTGTCTCTTATTATTTCATTCATTCTTTTTTCGATAGTCTTGAATACTATTTGTACTCTCTCTTCATTATTTTCAATATTTTTTGATCCACCAGAACGGCAGGCTTCTGGCTTCCCAGACGGAAATTGGCTACGCTGACTGCCAGCGATAACCCACCGACCTGTGTCAGAGCGCGCCGACGACCTCTCCCAAGGTTGTCCCCCTGGTCCAGGCATCATCAGGAGAAACTGCAGTAAGTTCACTGGAATCGGAAAGAATGTGTTTTCGGTGCCACGGGTACTTTTCCCACCAAAAAAGTCCGAGAATCGAAATTGCCGAAAATGATTCGACGAGAATCGAACCCGTTTTGCCTTGAGTCTGTCTGGCTATGAAGCTAGCTCGCTAACCACTAAGCTGTCGAGTAACCACATTAATTTGTAATGACCTACCTCCAAAGATCTTATCATTTTAGTTCCTTTGCAACCTGTATGACTTCATGACTTCACCTGTCCCATTTTTTTGTGATAATCAGTCCATACATGTATTCGCATATGCATATGTAAGATTGTTTTTTATCTACTTTACGCACCGTATGATATAAGATGACCTAATTTGTTATTGTCCCTCATTAATTTGACATGTGGTTTCTATAAATATAGCTTGCTTAAAGTATAAATGTTAGTACAGCTAAATATAACATAAAAAGGTTTAGTGTTAGATTGTTTATTTAAGGCAGTGAATATTATTACTAACAAATTAGATCAACATAACAAATTTCACTATGCAGGGGGCGAAGCTCTGCTAGTATATATGTATACAATCTGTCTTTATTATAGATGTATTACGCTGATTGTGCATAAAAAACACCTAAAAAGCATATTACGTATGAAGGCTCGTTATCTGCAATCGTCCCTTGCCAAATTATCCTGCGGACTTACCTGCAGACTTATCTGCAGGATGTCTGCAGGGAATTTTGCAGGAAAGTGTGCAGATAAGTTTGCAGGTAAGTCTGCAGGATAATTCGATAACTAAAAATTTCAGTTAAGCAACAAAAGTGGATCGGTGACCGCTCCAGTCTCCCCGTTTGTCTTGAGATTTCACCACATATATACTCACATAGTCAATTCATAGTGTATTATGTATGCCGCGTGGTTAGTGTGTTAGTAGGTACGTATGTACATACGTGGGGATGTCTGTGTAAATGTGTGTAAGTGTTAGCCCATGTACGTGTAATACACACATACATGTAAGGACTTGTTATTACTTTCATTTAAATACAGTGAAAAATTACCAAACAAATTTTGCATGCTCAGCAGATCGATGCAGACGCCCAATATTTATTAACGGGTTGTTATTACAACTTAATCTCAAACTATATAAAATTTCGCGACATCAAAAGTAACAATTCTTATGGGGTTTTTCAAGGGAAAAAAAATTATCGCGGAGCATATATAGAGAGGTGTTGGTTAATGTAAACACCTTTTTTTAATTGCAGGGATTTGGATAAATTTATAGCACGTTTAGAAAATCATGTCAAGTAAACACAAAAAATTATTTTAGGTTTTGTGCGCACATCACCTTAAAATATTCAAAAATACGCAATATATTTAACGGAAAGCCAGAAAGGCTAAAAATAACAATTTTTACGGGTGGCATAAGAGTGGTTTTAGTCGACGTTATGCCATAACCTTAATTTTCCTAATGTTGGGTACAACTGGTAAAAAAATAGTAAAAAATTTTCGAAAAAAAATAAAACATGCTTCAGATATGAATACAAATGCATATACATTATTCCAAAATAATTGTATGACAGTGCAACCTTTAAAAAACAGAGTATGCGCTATATTTCGACGGGTAAGCAAGATAGGCCAAATAAAAATATCTACAATTTAATGCAGACATGCATACGTTATGAAGAAACTACTCTTTACATGGTTTAGTAACAACATAACATTTTTAAGTTGCTCTTGTTTTAGAATAAATTGATTGCATCTAATGTACAGTTTTTTTTTTGTCATGCTATTTACGCACATAACTTCTATCTCCCATCTATCACTTACTTGCTCTCGCTCTCTCTTTTACGACATTTGAATACATTTTATAACTCTCGAAACTCGCACTTCCGCGGTGTATCACACGTGACTCACCCATTTTTTTTTCTGCACTCGTACATGAGGTAATTATTTAAGTATAGCTTAATTTAACATATTTTATCAAAAATATGCTAATCACCCATTTTATATGATTGAATAAACATCTATTAATAAAACTGGTTTTTCATTATTTTATAAGCATTCTTTTTTGTATATAATATATTGTGGGTATTCTATTAGCGACGAAGAATAAGTGTGGGAGCGTATGTAGCAAGTGCCAGCGTGACATTAGAGATGTTATCAGCGTTTAAGTTATTTTAAGACAATCAGAAGATTCGATGAAAGCGGGTACTAGCCAGCGTGGTTCCGTGGCCGCACGTCGCGTCGCTACAGTGGGAAAAAAAGCACATTTTTTAATGCACAAATCTGCCTTCACTACAAATTTCAACCGATTTTATCAATTCTTTTTTTCAAATACTCGTAAGGTTACGGGCGCCCCGGTATAACTGACTATTTTGATTTAGGTCCAACATAACCTTTAAAACAATGATAAACTACAGAAAATTGCAAAAGCGTGCTTTTTTCTTTAGAAAAAAGATGTTTTCATGGTTTAAATTGATAAGTAGTGCAACAATCATTATTTCAGCTGGATTTAAATAAACTAATCAATCATACCATAACCTACAAATATGTAATGCATGTTTATAATGACTTTTTTTGGAAAAAAATTGGCCTTTACTACAAGTCTTAACAGATTTTACAAGTGGTTTTTTTCAAATACTTATAAGGTCATGAGCTTAACTATATCACTGCAACTTTTTTGGTTCGGTTCCAACATAACCTCAAAAAAAATGGTATGCTACAAAAAATTGCAAAATCGTGCTTTTTTCTTTAGAAAAAAGATGTTTTCATAGTTTTAATTGATAAGAAATCTAACAATCGTTATTCCAGCTAGAGTCAAACGAAATAATCAATAGGAAATTGTCCCATAACCTACGAAAACGAGAAATATGTTTCTAATAATGACGTTTTTTGGAAAAAGATCGGCCTTCACTACAAATCTTAACCGATCCTACCATTTTTTTTTTTTCTTTAATACTCGTACGGTTATGGGCTTCACTGTATTGCTGCGACTTTTTTGATTAAGGTCCAAAATAACCTTAAAAAAAATAAGAAACTACAGAAAATTGCAAAATCGTTCTGTTTTCTTTAGAAAACAGATGTTTTCATGGTTTAAATTAATTTCATAATTAAATAAACTTAATCAAACTTCTATTTAAATCCTTTGATTTTCTTGATATTTTACATAGACCCTAATTTACTGCAGTAATCTGAAGAAAACTCGAAAAGGATTTATTGAAAGAACTAAAAAATTTGTCTTTTAAAAATTGGTTGACGAAGTATACATGTGTGACATACTTCTTTTCTTTTTCATACACAATTGTGAAATTCTTTGAACTTATTATATTTTATAGGATATAAAAGATCTTTTAAAAAATTGATTGCTGTACTTACACTATATTTACGGAATGTAAAATAATTCATTAATTTAAAGGAAATGTACAGTAAAGGCAGATTAAGGAGATAAAAGTTTATCTTTGCGTGAGTGAACCTAGTCAGTTTGAAGATTATTATTCAAAGATACATTGCTACAAACAGAACCTTATCGCGTGCGTTCTCTCATTAGTACTCAAAAAATACTAACTGCTTGCATTCGAATACGTACTCAAAAATGAAAAAAATGAAATAAAAGCTACATAAGAAGATGACTTATGTAAGATAACGGTGGAATGCTTCGTCGATTCTGACTAATTTAAATTTTGTAGACAGTATATATGTACAGATATTAGTTAACTGGTAGCAGTAAACATTATTGTTAATAAATTCTATACTATTATCATTCTAATTTTAAAGAATTACAAATCCTTTAGGTCATGTTAGACTATGATTAACAACACCGCGGGAACTCGGTTATACCTTCTGCCTCAAAAGTATTTTAGAAAGTTAACATAAAAATCACTAAAGATTTGGGGCAAGGACTGTTTATTTCCTAAAAAAAGTGATTATTCTGCACAAACTCTTAATTTTTAAAGGTTGTATTCTAATTTACTATGATTTAATATATTCTACTCTAATTTCGATAATAATAATACAATTACTTATTAACTTAATCCATGGAAACATCTTTTTTCTAAAGAAAAACTCACGATTTCGCAATTTTCTGTAGTTTACCTTTTTTTTTTGAGGTTATGTTGGACCCAAATCAAAAAAGTCGCAGTGATACAGTAAAACCTATAACCTTAAAAGTATAAAAAAAGTGATTTTCCAAAAAAGTCATTATGATAATCATATTTTTCATTTTTGTAGGTTATGGTACCATTTGCTATTGATTAGTTTGTTAGACTCTAGCTAGAATAATAATTGTTGGATTACTTATCAATTGAAACCATAAAAACAGCTCTTTTCTAAAAAAAGAAGCACGACTCTGCAATTTTCTGTAGTTTCTCTACGAGTATTTAAAAAAAAGAATCGTAAAATCGGTTAAGATTCGTAGTGGAGGCCGATCTTTTTCCAAAAAAAGTCATTATTATATACATATTTCTCATTTTTGTAGGTTATGGTACCATTTGCTATTGATTAGTTTGTTGGACTCTAGCTGGAATAATGATTGTTCGATTACTTATCAATTTAAACCATGAAAACATCTTTTTTCGAAAGAAAGAAGAACGATTTTGCAATTTTCTGTAGTTTATCATTTTTTTTAAGGATATGTTGGACCTAAATTAGAAAAGTCGCAATAGTACAGTGAAGCTCATAACCTTAAGAGTATTTTGAAAAAAAGGTTGTTAATATCTGGTAAGATTTGTAGTTAAGGCAGAGTTTTTTCCAAAAAAAGTGCTTTTTTCCCACTGTGAGTGGCAATGCGTACTTGTGTAATAAAGTACCTACTATCCCCTTCATTGCCTATATGTTATAGTAAGGCTGAACTATAACGATATTTGTCATATACCTTGGTCACTCATATTACAACGGACGTCGCACAGTGGGACCAAATGACAAAATTTTTCTCAAAATAAGATAACTTTGGACAGAAAACTCGGATCTTCATGACTTTTTTTTTATTTTGAAGGTATTAAA
>JAPYYV010009026.1:0-17870 GCA_030522625.1 Copidosoma aretas | reverse complement strand
GGGGCTGGCGGGGGGGGGTGGGTGGGGCGGGGGGGGAAATAAAATGTAACGCGTGCAGCGTGTTGTACCTGCCTCTCACGAGAAAGAGGGATAATATGAATGAGCGTAGAAAAGGGCGGATGAGGAGAGCCGTGGGCTGCGGGGGGGCAGTCGCGGGGACACGATGGACAATGGCTTCTTCTGTACATTATACGTATATAATTAACATACACGTTATCCGTCGTCCTCGTCTCGTGCGGCCGAACGGGGCCATTACAAGTTGGAGGAATGCTCTGATGCACGACGGCGAACGCTCTTCTTCCTCATCCCCACACACGAGGGCCCTGCGACCGGCAATCACAGATGGCGCACCGTAGCCGAAAGAAAAATGGCGTCACCTGAGGTGGCGACATCTCCGTCAGACCAAAGTCAGATGCGACGCCATTTTTCTTTTAGCTATACAGTACGCCGTAATAATATGTGCTGCATGAGCTTGCCCATCGTACACGGAGAGAAATATCATGACTCTGACGCTCGGAGCGTATCATGGCGTCAAGTCCGTGAGGTTGATGGGATGAATACTAGAATTTCATGGGTGGGAAGCGTAATTTTCATGGCCCGAGTCGCATCATTTCATGCTCCCCACCCATGAATATCTAGCGTTCATCACATCGACTGCTTGATGCTACCGACGCAAGCAACCACTAGCGTCAGAGTCAAGAAACTAAGAAAGTCATGCTTCCGACGCTAGAGCCACCTAATGGAGTGAACCCATGTTAGTTTCCGAGCCTCGGAGTCATGATATTTTTCTCCGTGTATATAACCTATGCGTTGTGAGTATACACGGAGAGTTTCCGTCCACACTCCCGGGAGGGCCTTTCTTTCCCCGCACTTGGCGTTTCTTATCTCTCCTCCTGTTTATTTCCGATAGGTATTTGCCTGCGAGGCTGCATCGACAGTCGCCGCCGAGTGGAGTTGTATGCGAATTCCTGAGGAGAAAGACAGAGAGAGATAAGCGAGCTCGGGCTCCTATCGTTTCGTATAGGTTACACACATCGTATGGGCGGCCCATTCGAGTTTTGCAAAAAGCTCGTGCTGCAGGGGTCTGTAGAAGCGCACTGCGAATATGTTGGCCCGTCGGTCTCGTCGATCGCTCGGTTTTGACATTGTTCTCCTCTCGTCGTTGTGAAATCTGACCTTGCGCTTCTCAGCTTGGTATAATATACGCAAAGTGCGAATCGTTATACGTCCATTATAGGCCACGTGGCTCATCGAAGCAGTATTTACAACCCGTACTTGGTCATATTTCGTGGACTCGAGCGATATTAGAGTTTGTCATCCAGAATTTCGGGATTGTTAATTTTAAGTACCTCATGTGCACGTGAGTATAGGCCTTGTATCTGGTATTCCATAGAGGACGATTCCGAATAAGTGTTTTCAGCTGAGTTATGCGAGGCCGTACTTTCTGCCGTCCATACGGTCCTTCTTGCCGTGATCATTCATAAATTTTTCATCCGTTCGGTTATATCAATGGCTCGCACACGCGCGACGTTTCGAGGTTATTTCTCTGCTTGGCCGCCCAACAGTCACCGAGTTTTTCGTCGGCGAGTCCGTACGGTCCCACTGAAGCTATACCGAGCAGACGGACGTGCCATGATAGGGAGCATGAGCAATGCCGAACATTATAGGACGACTCGTGCATATTATACGGTACACTCTACATCATCACCACCGGCAACCACCATAGTTATAATTTCTCGTCGATCGCCTGCATGAATGGTAATATTTGCACATCCTCATCCCTGTGCGTTCCGTCGTCTCTCCCTCGAAAGAGGCTGTTCATACCTGCCTCCGCACAAATCCGCGAAGGACAACACACCGCATTACCATATTATATACGCGCAGGTGCAGCGGAGAACCGGGGGAAGGGAAAAGGCCAGAGGTTTTTTTTCCCCCTCCTCCTCTCTTCCACAACGGCGTCCTACCTGGGCAGTTGTGGGTCCCTGGAAGGGGGGGGGGGAAGGTCTCCTCTCCATTCATAAATTTCGGCCCCGCGGACGAGCGAACGGGAGAAGGAGGAGGAGGAGGACAAATAAAAACAGAGAGGAGCCATCCTCCTGCTGCTGCTCCCGGAGGTAAAAAGGTAGATGAGCCGAGCTGGACGGATTATTAAAATTGCAAACTAGCCGTCGAGCCTGTGCCTCCCCCCTATCTCTTATTTCCATTTTTATTTCGACCCTCTTCGAGATGCGCATCCTTCTCTCCTCTCCCTGTTTTCATAAATATATATACGCCGGACAGAAGGGGGGGGGGTCCACATCCCTGCCGCGTGCAGATCGATTTCGTGAACGGGCAGAGGGACAAGTTCGTTTCGGAGGACGAATGGGGGGGGGGGGGCACGATTCTCCCTCTGTATTCGTTTGTTTGCGAGAAGGGACTCTCGAGGCTTCCGAGGAAGCTCAACGGGCGAGATATCCTCGACTTGTTTTTACGCGCCGAATAACGACGCTCTCTGCTTTTTCGACCCGTTCGGCGCGTGCTTTTTTTTTTTTTTTCCACCACTCCCGCTCGGATTTTTTCGTGGGTTTCGTTAACTTCGGACCGAACTCGGTTACGGACCACCGAGCGTTGGCCGAAGCTCGAAACTGAAATTCTCGTCGCTATCGTCGATTCGTTGGATACTTATACTTATTTTTGTGCCAGCTCGGATTCGAAACGAAAGTACTACTGCGACTCGGTTTTTATTCAGACGAATGTTGAATACCTATGGTTCTGTTACACAATTGGAAGTGCAAGAAAATGGAAGTTTGAAGGACATGATAAAGGCATCACTAACCGGCAGAATGATCGGTGAAAAAAGATACACAATACATGTCACCAGTTGTACGCCACGGTACAAATTTCATTCGTATAGGCAAAGTGGATTATTCGTATTCTCGAAAGGAGGAAAAACAACAGAGGACTACTGCAGTTTTAATTCTGAAGCACAAGCAAAATTGTACGCAAAACGACCGATCGAGGGGACGATATCTCTTACGTTGGTAGAGATAAAGAGAGAGAAAGAGAGAGAAAGAATGTAAAATACTGCACCGTGAAAATCGCTGTTTTTGAACTGATCAATATATTTTGTCTACTTTTTAAGCACGCGACTGTAAAGATGGCATTTTACTACAAAATTTTCCCAGTAACAACAATGGGAGTAGAATTTTATTTTTCAAACCAATTCGATCGATGCGACTGATGATCAATCCCATCAAACGACAGTCGACAAATTAAATCTCCCTGGAGCCACTCTCGTAGTTTTACAATACGTTTCTGCCACTATTGTTATCTTACCTTAGCAGCACTCCGAAATTAAAGCAGTGGATATGTTTTTTCTCAATGACTATCAATAGTACCCTAGCTACTTCAGCGCAGGCAAAAGTTAAAAAAGAAAGGAAGAACGGAGTAAATGAAATAAAAACAAAAATAAAATAACACAGCGAATCAAACGGGCGAGAGCGGAGAACCAACGTCGGAGCAGCGGAGGCATCGGAGGGAGGGAGGAGCAGAGGGAGAGCGAAAGAAAAGAGCGCAGGAGAGTCAGCGCGTGGGCCGCGAGGGACCGGCTTAATTTATTTCTTCCCAAACGCCCGCGGCGGCCTCTGCACCACGTGGGCCGAGACACGAAACGCGCGCGGCTTTTTTATACCGCGGCGCGCACCCGCGACAAACTCTCCCGCAAATATAGACGTATGCGCGCGAGATGGAGAAATCTCAATACTTTGCGACACGTCGCTCGTGCTATTCGGGCGATTTACTGTTTGACCCCTTTCCGTTCCCGCGCCCCGCGCCATCGCATCTTGTATCCATAGTTTTTGCGCTTTTGCGCGCGAGTTGCAATTTTTCTTCGACACAAGTACGTACAGTGCGCACCGGAATAAAAAAATCAGTCAACAATATTCATCGGGCAAGCACTGCACGATCCCGAGTGATTTTTCTCGTCGAGCAGAAAAAGTCGATTACAATCCAGCAAGAGCTCGGGCCGAAAACAAGCTGGTTTTTTGTACTCAATAGCCAAACGGCGCACAAGAAGTATACTAGATGGCCACGATACGGCGCATCGGTCATGCCGGCTCAGTTGTTATTCCCTCGCGAGAGAGCGAAAAGGAAAAAAAAAAAAGAAAAAAAGAAGAAAAAAATAAGGAGACGAGAGCGAGAGAGAAGGAGCGAGGAAGAGAACGTGCGAAACAGTGGCAGCTGTGCAAACGCGCGACTCGAATGTGTATTATACGCGCACGAAATATACCAGCTGCGAAGAGAACGAACGAGCGTCAGGAGAAGAAGTAGTAGTAGTAGTAGTAGTTCCGGTGAATTTATTATATCGCGGACGCGTCGAAGGCGGGAGGAGGAGGAGGAGGAGGAGGAGGGGGATCGAGCGTCAATGTGGCTCATTCACGGCCTAAAAGCATCGGCGCGTGAGTATATATATATGGTAAGTCACACGTGTATGTAATACGTATACGTGTGTATTATAGGCAGTCTTCTTATTTATTATTTTTTTTCTTCATATCACGCCTAAGAACTGCGAACAGCGTCGTCTATTCAAACGTTAAACGCGTGTGATTGAATGAAAAAGGAGGAGGAGGAGGATTTTATCTGGATTTTTATTCACGCGGACTAATTTTTCAGTGCTCCTTCGGAGAGTCGATGTATTTTATCGAGGAGAAGGAAAAAAAGTTCGACCATGGACATACGCGAAATGATAATTTACGGAATAAAACTCTGAATCTCCGCATGATGTGCAAAAAAAATTTGACCTGCACCGAGTGACGTACGCGAGAAGAGTTTGGTGGAGGATATACGAGCCAGCGGGAGAGGAAAGAGCGTCGATGATCATACAGTGTACACATAAGTACCCGACGATGACAACCGGCTGGCGCTCGCCCATCGAGTATCATCCTCCGACGACTGCAGCGTGCGGTGGTATACAAGAAACTATAATCGTCACCAGAGGCAACGCCGGCCGACTCCCGCGCGCGCACGCAAACTCGAGGAATCATCGTCCATCGTCACCGGCTCGTCATCGTTCCTGCGCACTTCTGTTATTCTGCCATCGCCCGCGTCCGCCTTCCCGCACAATGGCTCGCGAAAATTCGCATCGCCGACCGCGGTATACTATACGCACACCGAGCGCGCGACGCGGGACATCGCGGATGTTTGGCATCGCGTTCAACGCTCGCTCCCGACTTGCGCGTGGGATCGGGTCGGTCGCCGCGGGCTGGTGTTTTATTTTTTCAGCTGCGAGAAATTCGGTGCCGAAATCTTTGGTATCGAACGAATTTCCGTCCCTGTTACAGAGAGAAAGGAGTATGGGTTGTAGGGCCATTTCATTTGAAACTATTTTCCGGTAGCATTTTTTGACGGACCTCCAACTTCCTTGAATCATCTGGATATTTCATTCACAGGATATTAATAGCGAATTTACTTTTTGCACGACGACGAACAGCGAAGTTCAATGAAAATCGGCCGGACATTTCAACGAATTTTAATCCCTCCACTTTTCGATGTTGAAATTCACAAAAGCCGGCGATGAATTTACTAATCAAGTGTGGAATCGACGTCTTTTACGCGCTCAAACGCTAAACTGCGGGTCTCTGTTTAATCGCACGAACTATACTACGTTGCCAATATTATTAATACATGGAAAAGTCGTGTCTTTCGAATATTTTGGATTCCAAGGTACGTATAATAAGATTGTTTCAACTGTGAAACTCTCGTGAATGAAACTTATCATAATTGGATTTGACGCGGAAAAAGGTTTAATCGTAGTTTCATTGTGAGTGATTATCGGGATTTCCGTATCCCCTCTGCATTTCTTAATCAACCAAAGTTTTAAATGTATTCAAAATAAATGAATTCCGAAAAAAAAACCGCAACAACCAGTTGGAGCTTCAACAGCAATGAATTAATGGGCGAGAATTCAAAGTTTTGAGAACTCGTGTATCACTTTCAAAGAGAAGCCAAATTAATTTTAATATGAAAATAATGAGGCTTGCGATTGGTAACGACTCCAAAGTCTCGTGTAATTAAAATCTGTTGAGGAAGTGGAATGTATTTCAGTTTGTTTGCCATTAAAAATGTGTTTTATAATAAAAAATTGGTTTTTTTCTCCGACTCGACGTAATATCTTGCACGAGTATTTAATCTCAAAAAAATCGTATTCTGCTCATCCATTTTGTTTGCTTGAGAATGCAAGAGGAACATTTGATCTTTGGATCACGTTCAGCTTAAAAGAATTTTCTTAATTAGAGCCGTACTTGTGATCATTAACGTCTGACGGTAACGTTTTCGATTTCGACAAGCTGGTGGATGATAATATGCCATCATCAACACAATATTATTGAGAATTTTCATTTTTCGTTTTCAAACAACTTTTTCCAGAAAATCGAATCACTCTACTCTGTAACAATATCGCACATATTGAATTCCAGCCCGATCCGCCATGCACTCCATTCACATCGCGTCAATAATCGTACAATTAGGATTCAAATGCTTCTCGCTCTAAAATGGAGCCCGGAAATCGTTCGACCCACGCAACCTTCTGAAAATCCCCGAATCCCCCCTCCCCTTGTCACTCTTTTCTACGCGCGCATGTCTACATCTCCCGAGAAAAGAAAGATGGGGGGGGGGGGGGGAGGATGAAAACCATAACACAAGAAAACGAAGCGAAGCCTCGTATAAACAAATAGGCACTCATTCGGAAATATATCCGGCGCGCACGTGTGGACATATTATATACATGGAAGCTAAAAACGTTTTCTTCTTCCCGCTCTCGCGGCGCACGAAATCGGTGTATACCTTGTACGGATGGGAATAAAGGCTTTTCGGACGGTATCGACTAATATCTCGGGAATCGGAAGCAGCGGCACCATGTACAGAAGCCGTAAAAACCGCGAACGAGGAGTGTCAACGAAAAAAAAAGGAAAAAAATCGCCTCGGGGCGTTCAAGCTTATACTGTTCGGGCATTTAATTTTTTTTTTTTTAAATTCGTCAAAGCAAATAACCTTTGTTCACAAATATTTGGTGGAAATACGTAACGATATTAATCATTCCGATGTATGGGCCATCGAATAAAAAATCTACAAGTTAATTGTCGACAATTTTTGACAAAAAAATGGATAAACTGTTGTCCGAAGAATAAAAGAACGATTTTGATTGATCCAAAAAAACAATGGGCAACGTGTACGCTCGCAAACATTGCACACCGATGCCAAAATCATTTCCGATCACCATCGGTTGTACTGCTGAACTTTTTCGACCGCTACTGAGACCCCTTTTCTGCACTCAAGGGAGCAAAAGCAGGAGAAAAAGCCGCATCAGTCCCATTTGTTCGCATATAGTTCGTGAGCGGGGATTAAAGAATAATAGCGGAAAAGAGGGGCGCCACTAAGTTTAGTTTTTAGCTCGAAAGACGCTCACACCTATACCCTCGTACACATACGCAAGCGTACCTAACCAGCGTACCTCATATTATTATACGTGTATACATACGTAAGCGGGAGAGCTATCGTTTTATGAATGGGCCTGTGTTCGGTAAATGGCGCGAGGCGAAACCTCGGCTCTCTACTTTTTCGAACGTACGCATGTGCGAACGAACTAGATGAGAAGAAGAAGAAGAAGAAGAGGAGGAGGAGGAGAGCAGAGTAAGTAAGTATATAATACGATAGAGCGCGGGCAGGCTTTGGCATAGCTGCAGGGCAGACGGCGCGCGAGACGGGAACCGGAAGTCTATTTTCGTAGTCGTCACCGATTTAGAAGCCTCCGTCTCCGTATAGTGCTTGCTGTGGATATATATATATATATATATATATATATATATATATATAATAAGCATATGCGTCGGCACAGATAGCGCACGCGAGAGCTATATGGTAAATAATTGTACGAGAGGAGGGGACTCGGATGTAATATACTTTGCGCCCGCATACATATATTATTACTCTTATTATTATTATTATTATTATTATTATTATTATTATTGTCATATCCTGCTCGCTATACCATATTAAAAGTGATGGCATGCATTGAAATTTTCAATGCCTAGCGTTACGACAAACAGTTCCACTTTTACTCGGTATTCTCTTTACTTTCTTTCCTTCAAACTTTTCTCAGCCTAACTTTGGAGAAACGACCAAATCCATCCATCACCAATTATTCCATTGGATTCATTTAATCGAGTCGTTATTCACAGAAAAAATTCAATGTACGAAGGCTGCGCAGGACATGAATGTTCTGTCACATGATTAAAACACTTGTCAGTATTTTGTACCAGAGAGTACCTTTTCTGGGTTGACAATTTGAGACAACATTTTTTTCTATCCGTCAGCAGAATGTATTAACGATAAGTCTACTTATGGTTATCCCGCTCACAAAAAATATGTCATTATATTGTGTATACTGTTGTGCAATATATGAAATAAAAATAAAAAGTTTTAACCACACGTCATTTCAATACACTTGTATTCGAAAGCTGCAGTTATCCCCGTCCAGCTCAGTACTTATTTAAAAAAAACTTTACCAACAATCGATCAATCGCGAAAGAAGATACACACATCATCTATACAAGTCTACCGGAAGACAAATGTCTCGCGATTGCCTGTAGCTTACACACACGCTACAACTTGCACACACGTAACACACCAGTATAATGCACCTACTGCAGTACTGCTGCACAAATTGACTTTTGCACTTACGGCAGAAGAAGCAGCCTCGGCCCACCTTATCACACACGATGTTCATAGTACTTATAATACGCGCACAAGGGAAAAACGAAAAAGTCGAGTGCGACGGGGTGGCAGGATCGATAAACTTCTTCTGCCTCGGTACCCAATATGTGCATTCAAAAGTGTACGTGTAAGTATTATCGTCGCGTGTAACGTGCACCACGGAAAAAGGCTGCGCACGAGGGAGATATATTGAACGAGAAGTGCTGGGGAAGATTATGCGAGAGTGACGAGAGTAGAAGAAGAAGAAGACCACCTTCGACGCGGTCGGCTATGCAGCCATGAGGATCTTGTGTAGGTTTTTTGAGACTATACTACCATTTAATATACGTCATCATTTGTGAAGAGATGTCCGTTACTAATCTGTGCATTGCACTGCTGGGTAATTGCGCATTTATACAGGTGTCCAATCCCCCCACTAAGCCAAACGATAGTTGGTGGAAACAGGGACTATCTTAGAATTGAATTATCTTACTAAAATTTGATACCAAAAAGTTCAAACTTGGGAAAAAATATGAAGAAAAAATGAGTTTTATTAATTACAAGAATCAATGCTTTGAGATGCATTGCAAGTTTATGGTGTGGTTTATTTTCAATATTTACAAGGAAATTTTTTTCTCAAAAATATATTAAGAATACTTCAGTCTAACTTTTTTTCCTCCCACAATAGTCTACAATTAATTAAGGAGACTCATCACCTTTTGTGAAAGTTGAGCCATTGCACCCAGGTTGAAATCCACGGTGAAATAAGACTCAACGAATCTACAGTTAAAATTTTAGGGCATGTTGCCGACCAAAAACGAAAAAAAAAACTCATTTAAAATTCGATATTTTTACATGGGTCTTATGGGGCATTTTGAATTCTGTTACGAAAGTTATGGCTTTTTTTGGCTTACAGTTGGGCCACATGCTACAAAAACTGAAATCAGGTAGTTGTATGATTCTTTTTATAATAAAATCGTTAAAGTGTTGAAAGTCCAAACCGGAGGCGTACCTTGGTAAAAAGCAAATTTTCTCAATTACCTAGCTTTTTCAAGTTTTTTCGCTCATGCATGATGGACAAGACATGATGTTAAGCACTAACTGCATTTTTATTCGTTTATGTTCCGTAAATTTTTAATTTATGGAAATTCTTCATAGTGCCCCTGTTGGATACGGCACCATCGTGATTAACCTCCTTAAGGATTTACGGATTACCCTGTAGGTACAAAATTTTAAAAAGATACCACATTCGCCCCGCGCACATGGATCGAGCGTCTCGGCACCGATGAAACAACATGTATACTTATAATAGGGGGTCGATATACCACCGCCACTATACCAATGCCGCCATGCCGGCTGTCGGTCTCTTTTGACACATCAGCGCGAAGCAGCGATAAAACCGAGCGCAGAGCCTCGCGACGTAACGCTATACTTATCAGCGCAACAACAACAGCAACAACAACAACAACAACACCAACCATACAAGTATATGCCTAATATAGCACCCGCACGAGTCCGCAGAATGCAACCGTTCGCATCACCGATCATTATACTTATTCCCTCGTGCTCGCGAGAGGCCCTAATCAGCGCTCGATTCAGCTTCGCGCTAATCGATCACTCGTACCACGAAGCGGCTTCTCTCTCTCTCCCTACTTCCCCTCGCCAACGTCTTCCACCCTCTGAGTATCTCCGCATGCGTGTACACGTACTTATAATTGACGAGCCGCGAAGAGTCAAACGTTTGCCGCCGCCGCCTGCGCCGACTGTATACGGCTATGGTATTATTTTCGCGCCCGAGTCGGCGTCTTATCGTCGCGAACCTGCTACTTGTATATATATATATATATATATATGTATAAAGTGCGCACTTCTGATGGATTGTAATTGGTAATGTGTGCCTCGTCATCGTCGCTAAAGAGAGGCCGGAGGAGGGATATTATTATCATTATCATTATTATTATCATTATTATTATCATTATTCACGGCGGGACATTCTTTTACATCTGCAATGTATTACGTGTGAGTTATGATTGTAAGATATAAAATATGTATGCATGTAATTCATCGTAATAGATGTATATTAGGTGCTTCGTACTAAGAATACCGTAGAAAATCGACAACTTTAAAATTGCAGTAAAGAAGCATATCAGCCATGACTTATTACGGATTCAGGTTGAGAAAGCTTCTGCTGTCTCGGAGAGACTTTGGTTTTTTCAAATTTAGTTTTCATTCAGCTTATAAATTTATTTTTTGTTTGGTAAACAACCCCGCCACGTTTTTAAAATTGATAAATAATCGTTAGAAATTTATTTATCGTCCTATAATTACTCCCTTAAATTACTTCGAGTACGATAAGAATAATGATTAATCAACGATCTCTAAATAATTTCACAACATACTCTACTAAAAAATACGATGCTCCTGGTTGTGGGATATTAGAATCACTTTTGCTCATTTCTTTGAGATATTTTTTTTTCCACGAGCGTTGTTTCGAGGGACTGATTTGATATTTGGTCGCTTGGGAGGACAAAGATACTAATTCAAAATGGCTGTAAGAAAGGTACCAATTCAACCAAGCGCTAAGAAAGGTACCAAGTCGTCCGAGTTTTGTAACAGATATTTTTTCAGACACGAAAGGGTAAAATCTCAATTTTTGTAGGCCAATCTATTCTACAAGAATAACAATAATTTGATTGGCTCAAAATATTAAGATTTTATCCTGTTGTGTCCGTAAAAAAATCTGCTATAGAACCCGAACAAGTGGGTACCTTTCTTAGCCCTTTTTGTATCGGTACTTTTTTCCTCCCAAGCGACGATTCATCCACTTCTTCTTATCAAATTTGAGTCAGCGACTCTACTTCTCTGCAATCTTGGCTGTACAATTGATAACATGCATACTAATAATGAATCGTTGAAAAAAATGAAACGAAAATAGCCTCGAAAACGTCTATGCACGGGTATACACCAGGACAAACGGGCAGACTAAAAATTCAGCAGTTCGCGCGCCGGAATCCAGCCACGGGGAGAGCAAAGAAGGGAAGAGAGAAGAGGAGGAAGTAGGTATAGAGAAACAGGATGTGGTCTGGCTCGTCGGCGCGAAAAGCCGGCGGCAGCAGCAGCAGCGTCGTCAGACGTTACAGCCCGTATAACTAACAACGAGCAGCAGCAGCAGCAGCAGCAGCAGCAGCAACCCCCCGGGCTTCCTTCCTGTCGTTTATCACACGGTAGTGCAGATTCGCCAGAGAGACGGGCTATGCTGCTGCCGCCGCCGCTGCTGCTTGGCTGTGTAATGATTATTTATCGCCCCGGCTCCAAACAGAGTCTGGGGAGGATCGAGAGCCCGTGAGGCCTCTGCGTGTATGTCGTGTATACGTGAGAGAGTGGGAGAGATCGAGAAGGATCCGGAATGCAGTGATTTCGAGGGATGCCGCGACGACGCGTGAGAGTTGGTTATAATCGGCGGGATCGTTTTTTCATCAGGACTGCAAAAATATATCAAGGCCTCGATGCGGGATTTTTTTAGTTTTGGCATCAATTTTCTTAGCGTAAAGTGCTCGTTTTGTCGTGCTTTGCAGGGGTGGCCGAGAGCTCGGACGGTGATCATCGAATGATTCGACTAATCATAGTTTTCGTGATCACGTTGTCGTCTTACAATTCAGGGCTTGGATGTTAACAGAAAGTTATGTATCAAGGGATGAAAGGAGTTGTTTTCATTTCCAATTGGTGAAAAACTGAGAAAGCTGACGGAGTTCTGTGAAACAACTTGAATTCACGATTAACATCGTTTAAAACCTGTACTCATATACACATGCTCAGATCACTAAACCTGCAAGGCAACAGTGGATACCCAAGACTATTCCGCGCGGAGGCGTCCAGGGATTCCCGAAAACTTCTCGCGCGCTTCGGCAAAAACGACGTACCAAAGGACTCGCATCGGGGGAAGCACCAAGACGAGAGCCGCGCGCGCAAAAAGTCCCAGCACGAGAGAAAGAGCGGCCTCGGAGCCGAAGATAGAATCAAATTTGGGTGAGTGGGGGAAACGGGGGGGGGGGGGGGGGGGGCGGGCGCGTGCGCGTATTATACCAGACGAGAAGCAGCTTCCGCCCCACAGCGGCACCATGACAAATGTGCCGACACGCGAGCATGAGCTCCCTGCCGCCGAAAAATTGAAAGGGCCATCTGTCGATAGTTATGTGTATATACCTCGTGTATCGTACCATACAGCCACCAAGTCGCGCAAGCTGCGCGCCAGCCGAGAGGCCCCGGAACACGGGCAATTATAATACATATATATATATATATATATATATAGTACCACCATCACCGCGCAGCACGTGCTCCCTTCCTTCCTTCCGGCTTACGCGCGGCACTTCCGCTCTTCGCTCTCTTTCCAAAAGGGCGAAGCCGCCACCCACTGCGCGGACCTCCTTCCTTCCGCTCTTCCGGTCCCGAGCTTCGAATAACAAACGCCCGTCTGTCCGCTGGTTGAGCGTAGGCCGTGTATTGTATACAGCGGGTATTGTCGTGTATACCAGGGGGAAAGGTGGTGCTGCCGCCGTTTTTCTTTCACCATCGGCGGCAGCAGCAGCAGCAGCACGTGCCCGAACGAAGGTCCCATGTTACAATGTCGCCGCACGTGTCCGTGTATTTCGGAAGTAAGGAAGGAAACTGAGCGCCCATTTAGTGACGCACGTTTTTGAGGGAGGGTGGGAGGGGGCTGGGAAATAATGCTGACTGTTGTAGCAATACGCAGCGGGAACGTGTGTCAGTTTTGGCTCGTGCAAGGGGAGGGGGGTGGGAACGTGCGGAGGAAGACCTTTTTTCCATGATTGGCAGTATCGTGCGCATGGCATACTAAAGTTCGTCAAACGTTTGGCCGTGATCGACAATATTCGGCCCTCTGGAGTTGAATCGGTACGATTCTCTGCGAACTATAAAAGTCGTTGTTGTCACAAGCGGACGGCGTTCTGCAGGTTATTCGTAGCAAAATTTAATTGATTCAACTTTGTGGAATGCAGCCCTCAGTATTTCGTATTCAAGATTCAACCATGTCAGTTTGCAAGTAGTACAGGCACGAATCCGAGTGAGAGAAAATTTCAGTATGGAGAAAAACCCCCACAAATCGTGAATAACGCGAGAAGAGAGGAAACGGCAATCAGACGGTGAGCAGCGAGGCAAAAGAAACAGAGGGAGGAGATAGAGACACGCCGAAGGAAGGAAGAAAAGCTGCGGCGCGGGACTGTCGACATCCGGCGGAAGCATGGTAGGCTACGAGTGCGCGGAAAGCACCCGTCCGCTGGTATTTCTCTGGCCGCGCAGCGAAAGACGCCTCGTCGACGCGCGCGCGTTGCAGCGGATTCCGGTCCGCTGGGAAACCGAAGAAAACGAAGCAAAAAATATCCCTTCGCGTTGAATGAACACGTGATGCCGAGTTTTAATTTTCCCATACACTAACGGTAAACGGGCGATCGGCGTGAATATCTGTCCCGCGTGTGCGGCAAAGTACGGATAGAAAAGAAGAATACAGACATAATATCGCAAAGACAGAGGAAAGACAGAGAGAGAGAGAGAGAGAGAGAGAGAGAGCCGCGACTGGCGGTATACAGTCGAGACAGAGCAGAGGCGGAAAGGCGGAGGAAATAAAAATTACAGGACATCCGCCGCTGTATCCATGTCCCCGATGGAGAAGCGCGCTGCGTGAGCGTCTGCAGCGGCTGTGGGCGATGAGCTTCTGCCGCTGATTTAAAATTTCCCCCCTCGATGTTTGTCCCCCCCGTTGGATCGTTACATATTATCGATCCGATCGTCGTCTCGCCTCGAATTCTTTCCTCCGCCGCCTCCGCGACGATCCACGAGCCCTCTGTACCGACCATTCGTCTTCCAAGTTGACACATCGGCATCTTTTCAAACTGTGCGCGTGGAAACACTCGCGTTTGGAATCCCCCTCGCTCGCTATACTCGATTATCCGGCGACGCGCGGACGCTATTTTCGAATACCGCCCGAGCGCAAGAGCTGTGCACGGACGGACGGACCTTTCAGCACTTCCGGTCGCGATTTCGACACCCGGCTTCGGCTCAGCTGCGCCGGGTCCACTGTCGGACGAGTACTCTGCAGCCTGCATGGATCTACTGCAGTGCAGCTTACATTCTACGTCGTTGTTTGACCCCTGTTTTTTCTCTCTCTCTCTCTCTCTCTCTCTCTCTCTTTCCTAGCCACCATCACATAATTTATTGATGTGTCACTAAACGTCGCTCCACAGCCACGGCGTACTAGTAAGCTCTGTTACAGGAAATTCAAAGATATTTCAGTTGAAAATTTATGCGAGGCCTTAAGCGGCTACGACTGGGGGCCGATTGATGATGGAGGAACTCCACTTAATAATAAGCTGCAGTGTCTTGTTGATAACCTCAACAAGGCTATAGATTTGTTGGCGCCTCTCAAACGCGTTAATTCACGTAGGGGGAGGGAACCGGGGATCGGTGACGAGCTCAAGCAGCTTTACCGAAAACGTGACGCTACGTACAGACGCTATAAACGCACCCAAAGAGAGGAATTTCTACAGGATTTCCAGCGCCTCCGTGAGGAAGCTGATGTACTCACGACGGAGTGTCGCCAAAAATTTTATCAAGGCAGGATAAACGAGGTGGACGGCACCAACAACATCTGGCGTGAGCTGCGCAATCTAGGACTACTTCCGGCGAAGAGGGGGGGCTTGGGTGGCTTCACTCCTGACGAACTTAACCGGCACTTTGCGGGGGTATCGATATCGGCCAATGACAACTTTCTCGATCGTGTCGTCAGGTCTGCGAGTGAAGTGGGATTTACATTTGAAGAAATTAACCATAGTGATGTTGTTCTTGCTTTTTCCCGCTTCACATCGCAGGCGTGCGGTGACGATGGTATCCCCCATGGTGTCCTGGTTAAAGCCTTACCAGTCATCGGGCATCGTCTTGTGAAGTTGTTCAACTCCTCCTTTGCGGAATGCGTCTTTCCAGCTTCCTGGAAGCGCGCATGCGTGGTTCCACTAAAAAAGTGCGCTGCTCCATCGTCCGCCTCAGATTTTCGACCTATCTCCCTGCTATGCTTATTAACGAAAGTACTCGAGAGACTGGCACATGACCAGATCTCGGAGTATCTGGCCCGAAATGAAATCCTCGACCCACTACAGACAGGTATTAGACAACATAACTCGACTCAGGCTGTACCACTAAAACTGACTGACGACATACGCTCCAATACGGACGGGGGACGAGTGACGCTGCTTCTACTTTTCGACTTCAGCAGGGCGTTCGATACAGTCTCTCGCTCTCGTCTTCTCGAGAGACTGAGGCTGCAGGGCTTTTCCAGGAGCGCGCTTCCGTGGTTCGCGTCGTATCTGACAGGCAGGGAGCAGTGCGTCAGAACGCGTGCTGACGGCGACTCTATCTGGGTCGGCACGGATCTCGGCGTTCCACAGGGCTCGGTCCTGGGCTCGGTCCTGGGCCCGTTGTTGTACTGCCTGTATGCTAATGACATACGAGACGTTCTTGCTCCTGTCGGGGCGAGACACATCATGTACGCAGATGATCTGCAAATTTATTGCGATGTGCCTAAAG
This sequence comes from Copidosoma aretas, assembly GCA_030522625.1. NCBI lineage: Eukaryota > Metazoa > Arthropoda > Insecta > Hymenoptera > Encyrtidae > Copidosoma > Copidosoma aretas. The sequence goes on along the minus strand of JAPYYV010009026.1, from coordinate 1,547 downwards.
ACGCACTTGCGGAGGGGGTGGCGGTGCTGGAGCGGGCTGCGAGGGCGGTTGCGGACTGGGCCGGGGGTGCCTCTCTTCGGCTCAATGCGGGGAAGACGCAAGCCATTATGTTTGGCTCCAACAGAGTAGTTAATGACCTTTTTAATGCTGGGCTTCCCCGCATTGATCTGGGGGTGGGTGTCTCTGTGCCGTTTTCTGAGACAGTCGTGGGTCTTGGAGTCGTTCTCGACTCTAAGTTTACATGGCAGCCGCAGGTCACAGCCGTGACCAAGAGGTTTAATCGTGCACTCTACAGTTTGCGATTTTTCCGACGGTTCACGGGTGGAGGCCTTGCGAGTTCGGCTTGCATCGGCGCTGCTTTTCCCTCTGCTCGATTACTGCTCAGTGGTCTGCCTCGACGCGTCGCAGGAGCAGAGAAGTAGACTGCAGACGCTGCAAAATGCCTGTGTTAGATACGTGGTGGGGGCGCGAAGGGACGAGCACATTACCCCCGACAGAAGTGCGCTGGGCTGGCTTCGGGTGGACTTGAGGCGCGATTATTTTATGGCTATAATCCTGTATAATATCCTGCGTCTGCGACAGCCAAGCTACTTAGTGCCATTATTTGTAAATTATATAGCGAGAGGTCCTGTTAGGGGTGAACCTAGGGAGTTGGCGGTGCCCGTTTGCGCGTAACGAAGTTGGACTCAGATCCTTTCGCGTGTACGGAGCCAAATTCTGGAACTCTCTTCCTTCAGACCTTCGAGCTATCCCGAGCTTGGCTGGATTCAAACGGGCGGTTTGGAAGCACTTGACATGCTTGAATTAAATTTAATTTGTTTACGTCGCAGGGGGAACACCGACCACGTTCTCACTGCGATTTGACTGACTGTGATAAGCTGTGATAACTGTGACGTGTTTGCTCGCACTTATAACTATCTGTGATACATCGGGACTGCATTATTATTTATGTTTATTATTTATTTTATCATTTATTTTTACTCTTTTTTTTATTATTTATTTATTTGTAGCTTTTATTGTTATTATTTATATATATATATATATATCTCCCGTATGATATCTGTTGCATTCGTGTTCTCTACGTATCCGCTGTCACCTTATCACTAGATTATCGTACATGTTCTCTCGTGCCGTTGTTGCACTATTTTTATAACATGACTGATAGATATAATTGATCGTGCTGCTTTAAGTGAGGCACTTATTTATGATGTCACTGAGAAAACTGACTTATCTATTGTGATATTTTTAAAACATATTGACTCGTTTGTAAGGCGTATTTGTATATTTAGTTTAACGACTGTGATATCACCTGTACATTAGCCCATAAGAAATTATTGTGCTCTACTATGTTACAGTTTGTAATTGCAACAAATAATAAATCAATCTATCTATCTATCTATCTATCTTTCGCTCGCGCCAAAGACGCTTGATCCCTGCGCGCTCTCTGTGTACACGGAAAGAGGTACACATCAGTTTTTAACGTGCCGAGCAGAGCATGATTCTGTAGTGCACCAGTAAGGGAAAAAGTAACACCTGTCAAGTTTACC
>JAPYYV010009025.1:0-12193 GCA_030522625.1 Copidosoma aretas | reverse complement strand
ACATTTCAGAAGCACTCATTTTTATTTCAAAATTGTTGGTAGTAGTATTATATTTAATGATTGTTGGTTTATTTGTCACTTGAGAGTAATCAAAATTTTGAATCAGATTATTCAATGTTTGCAACGAAAAGTAGCGTTTTACAAGTATAAATTGCTTCAGAATACTACGCATCACATACACACAATCCATGCAGAGTGTACCTACCTATAAAAAGGCTCCGTAAATGATGATAGTTGTACGTGTTGAAAAACTCATCTATAGTCTAAAACACTTAATCACTTTAAAAATCTAAACACTGATAGCAGGATGCAGACACAACAACAGTGAATAACACGATGATGCAAAAAGTCGTATTGCGGTCTGCGGATTGCGGAGAGATAATGCGGGCTCGATGCCGCGATTTTCAGGAAGGTAAACAGTATTACCCAACCTATTAGATGGACAGCCCGCCGTACGGGGGCGAGCTGCGAGCCCCCAACGAGAGAGCAGCTCTCCCGATGTAACAGGAGTGTCGTATTATATACATTTAGGAAAGAAGAGTTCCCTCTCAGGTGCGCTGATTGCCCAAAATTTTTTCAGTGTACTATTTTCCTCATTTATATCCTTATATATTATAAGAAACCTATGTTTTCTATCACTCCAACACTTTACACATAATTTTTTGATTTCATTGTAAGTTATATTGGTGTTAACATGATCATTATAAATGTGCTTCAAATTCGTATCATCTTGTCGGAATAGTACTAAAAGGTTCAAATTATCTCTTACTAAGTGCTTGGGTTATTGCAGAAAAAGGTTCTCACATTATCTCGTTTTTCACAGGCAATATCATCGAATATCATTGTAGAGTTGGGAAGTGCCTTATCTGGAGATATCACTGATTCATGCTCGCTAAATAAAAAATATATTACACTATCAATGAGCACCAATAGCTGTTCTAGAAACTTATACTTTGGCTGATTTAACGACTTTAAGGATATATAAACATTCTCAAATCTCAATCCGTTGGGATGACTAATAAGAGCTAGCAAGCTGTTCATTTTTCCACAGTTTGACGGACCACAAACGATAGCTCTTATTGTATCGGGTAACAAATCACCATGGCTTTTTAATTTCTTATCTTGCTCAACAAATTCGTCGAAATTCAGAACAGGAAGTTTCATGTTCTGTTCCACAAAGCTCATGTTGACTGTATGCTGACACAACTGACCCTGAAACCCATTACTGTAAATAGTATGCTTTTATACTTTTAGACTTATTAGTTATCTTATCTTGCTTACCAAAGGATGTTTAACATTCGTATTCTGATCCATCTGGAACATGAAACTATAAATAATGTGTTAGTCATATTTAGAGCTCATTCATCGTTGAGCGCTTAAATATTAATGATCATTCATCGTCGACAGGGTCGTGGAGTCATAAACACACTCATTAATAAACTGCCCATAGAGCTGCACATACCGGAATATCAGTAGTGTGGACCGGGCACCAAGTTAGCCAAAAGGTTAGCTCGTGGAGATGCAGGTATCGATCCGCTGAGTCAGGCTTGCAAAAAACACGATATGGCCTACTCACAGGATCGAGAAAATATTGCAGTAAGGAACGCTGCAGACAAGATCCTTGCAGAAATGGTTTGGCAAAGATTGAAGGCTGAAGACGCGAGTTTTGGTGAAAAAGCTGCTGCTTATGCTGTTACCAACACCACGAAGTTGAAATCCAAACTCGGCATGGGAGCGTTGTATGCAATCGCTGGAAAAGTCAGTAAGAAAAGAGGCAAGAAGAAGAAAATTACTTTAAAGAGCTTGATTAAAAGTGCCTCAAAGTCTATGAACGAAGTGACTGTGCTCGAAAAATTATAAGTTCAGCGTTAAGGGGGCGCGGCAAGCTGTGAATAAAGCTAGTGGTAAGTAACATGTTGTGATAAGAAACATTTTCTGGTTTAAGTGCTATAGGTGCTATTACTAATGGTGTAACTGGAATTGTTAAGGCTATTAACGAGGCTAAATCTGCTCGAAAAAAATTGGATGAAAGTAAGAGACATAATGAAAAGTTGGTAGCGCTATAATTGAGAAAGGGACTTTTCTTAAAATCACATAAGAATGGTTCAGGTCTATATTTGAGGCCTGGAAAAGGTTTGGAAAATGGTAAAGCAAAAAAAATTGTTTTTGTGTTAAGCTGCCAAACCAAGCTCTCATAGACTACGATCTTATTAAATATGCGAAAATTTTGGAAATACCATACTTTCGAAGAGTTTTTATGAAAAATGCTTTGCCAGCTAATGGTACTCATTTGTATGAATCAGCCACAGTAAATTTTGATGATAAGAACGGTCCTGATACTCACCAAATGCATCTTAATACTGGAGTAACATCAGTCAATGGCAAACCGTCATGGAAGAATCATTGACATTAAGTTTATCAGGAACATCATATATTCTCGAAGCTCAATATTGTTCACCAATAGAACTATCACCTCACAAAAATTACGTACTTGGATTAGTTGAGCTGTTTACCTTCAACTTCATACCAAACATTGACGTAGGCAATAATAAAATTTATGTGGAAGAAGAGGTAATTACTTTACCAACGGGCAGTTACGAGATCTCCGACATTGAAGGATTTTTTTGCAACGAACTATCATCCAAAAACATTACAATTAGTGTGAAATCTAACTATAATACGCTACAAAGTGTAATCAAGTGCAGTGTGACGATTGATTTTCGCCCTCAGGACTCATTGGGATCAGTGTTGGGGTTTACAAAACGTCGACTTGAGGCTAACGTCGAGCACAAGTCAGATCTACCTGTAGCGATTCTCAAAGTAAACGCTTTATGAGTTGAATGCAATATTACCACAGGAGCATATATTAACCAGCATAAAGTCCACACGATTCATGAGTTTTTTCAAGCAGTGCCCTCTGGATATAAAATTATCGAAGTGCCATCGCAAATAATATATTTACCCATCACCGCCAAAATCATAGACCATCTTCAAGTGCGCAGTGTCGATCAGGAACGTAGCTTGGTTAATTTTTGTGGAGAAGTTATAACTATAAGACTAAACCTAAGACAGCTTAATTAAAATAGGTATAGTGTACAACAGCAGAGTTGGGCGAGGCTATATAAATAAATCAACTAAAGTGAGAACGCTTAGTCATCAGCGAAACCCTGAGATTGGACGAAGCTATAAAAATAAGCCAAAATGGATGAGAAAATTCAGTTGTCGATGAACTAGCAAAGAGTTAACACATCAAAACAAGCAATTCGTAAAAAGCATAGGTCTAAAAGACTTTCTAAGCATTCAGTCTCCAGTCACCTTTGACAAATCCATTGCGCACTATGAGACTCATGCTCATCAACCATACACATCTACAACTTATGGAAATAGTGATGAGATTCGTATATCGATTCAGCACCAAGACCTATGTCTGCTGCCATTTCGCAGTTCCTTACATATTTATTACATATTGAGAAATTAGATACGAAATAAATGCTATCGAGATGGATAAGAGTAAAAATGTAGGTCTGACGATCCTCATGAAAAATTTGTTAACGCTCAGGCCCGATCAAGACGTATTGAGTCTGAATGCAGGTTGAAAAGGTAATCACGCTCTAAGTCCTACTGAGAATGGCTACCTTAACGTCATGATTCCTCTCAGCATGATTTTGGGTTTTGCTGAAGACTATTGTAAGATTGTTGTTAATGTCAAACATGAACTTATACTTACGAGATCAAGAAATTACTTTAATGCAGTTGCTCAACAAGGAATTCCTGCCGCAGTGGAAGGTCAGCCACCAACTTAGGAAGAGTTTAAAATAGTCATATCGAAGCTGGAGTGGCTTATGCCCTATGATGTAATAGCAGATTCTTACAGAAGTCGTCTGCTCGATTATTTACAAGAAAATAAGTCTATATCTATGAGTTTCTAAACTTGGGAGCTCTTTGAATATCCGCTCTTGCCTACAACATCAAAACATATCTGGACCGTCAAGACACCTAATCAGTTGGAAAAGACACGCTATATTATGTTAGACTTCCAAAGTAATCGCAACGATCGAAAAGATGCTAATGCTAGCAAGTTCGATCACTGCAACATAAAAAACGTCAAACTCTACTTGAATTCACAGAATTATCCTTACGGTAATCTGAATCTTGATATAGCGAAAAATAAATATGCCTTGTTATATAATATGCATGCCAATTTTTAGAATTCATATTAAAGTCCAGATTGCACCACTGTATTGAACAGATATGATTCTCTGGAAATCGTACTTATGATTGTTATCGACTGCTTCAAACAAAATGAGTCGCTGAAAAATGCGCCAGTAGATGTGCGTCTGTGGCACCAGCCGACAGCTGCAGTTCCAAACAAGCTTTACCCCGCGATCAACATCTTATTCCACGAGCGGTCTGGTAGTAGGCGCTAAACGCGCCCTCTGTCTCTCGAGCCATCGACTCGGCCGTGCCTACCTTTAGGTAGCCCGCACCGCCCGATACTCAAGTCTCGTATCTCGATGAGCGAACACGAGCGACGGCACGAGCCTCGCGTCGAAAGAACCGAATAAAGCATTCCTATTTATTGTACTTAATAAACACCTTGTACTTTCTTTACACGGTCGCCTTTTCATTTAACGACCTTGCCTGCTACCTCCGACGTCCTCGAGCACTGAAAAGTGGTTCATCCGCGACATTTCCCAAACGTCCCAAAAGAATTTGAATTTCATGACAATTTTCCCGCCAACACATGAGCCTATTGCTTGATTCTACATGATCGCGTTGTTCAATATAGTCCGTTGAGCGGGGACATTAAGAAACTCATCTAAAGCTATAAAAGCTGATTCATGACTCTACTGACATCATTTGTCTTTCAAACATCATGGATAAAGGTCAGCAGAGCAGGAAAGAAGAAGAGAATAAACAACGACAAGTAGAGTGGGCAAAATTTGAGAAGAAACATGCTGAGGAATAGGAGGAAAGAAAGTCAAAGGAAAAATGAAAAGATGATACAAATTGTAAACCATTTAGAAAATAAAAATTTGTTCATCGATATGTCACATAAACCGACAATAAGTAAATTTACTGCAATATAGTACGTAGTGGACATGCAGGGCTTTAAGAAGCCTGGAAAAGATTGCGTGCTTAAAGAGTTAGCCATTCTCCCGCTTGATAGAGATGAAAAACCGCAAGTATTTCTCTTTAAACCACCATTTTCTTGGCGCCGATTAAATGATAAGTATAAACGTGAAAATCTATGCCTTGAGCTTTGCTATCATGGATTGGATTGGCAATCAGGTCATATCGACTTTACAGAAATTGGCAATGTGCTTCGTGAGAATCTCAAAGATGCTAAGAAGATTTTTGTAATTGAAGAATTGAAGAATAAGTGGCTTAAAAGGTTCAATTTTCAAGTTATTGATATGACTGATTATCCACCGTTTGAGCTCCCATCATTGGCTACCACTTGTCCCCACCATAACGATGCATATAAATCTATGTGTGCTGCCCATAATGTTAGACGGATGAATTGGTTTTACTTCAATATGGAGTGGGAATATGTCACCGACACGGAAGAAGAAGATGTATAATACAAAAAAAAAATCAATGTACTTTTTTTTCCAAAAAATTCTGATTATCATAAGTAAATGTATTAATTGAAATTTTCTGTCGACATCTATATAACCCTTTCCCAAACCATCCTTACAATTGATAATTCTGATGTGTAGTTCTTACTCACATTATAAAATGTATCATATACGTATGACACATATGTTTTGGAGACTTCAGAAAACAAAATTTCAACGCTTACATCCGTTTGGAGGGGGTAAGTTGAGTATGAACAAAGGACACCGTACAATACCCCGTGTTTTAAGGTGCCAGTCGATTTGGCTAAAAATTAAATATGTTGTAAATTAGAAAATTTCGGAAAAAAGTTCTTATGTGCTCTTAGACCAAATAATGGACAGATTTAGGGTAAATGCTTGTTAAAGACTCCGTTCTGGATCACGGTTAGTTTGACAGGCACCGCAGTAGTGTAAACGTTGATCACGTCCGACATACATGATTGTGTATGAATGCCACGTGTTTACACGATACAACTATATAAAACGATATAACCCCGTGCGGTATATCAACTCTGTCCTCCTGTCGTAGACGCTCTGCCGGAGCGAAAGACGTCCTCTCCTCGTCCTGTCCTGACACTGCCTTCTCCTGCTCCTGACAACAGGATTAGGCTGTCGCTAAATGAACATCGCCAAATCATCTCCCCCTGGCTACACTACATCTGTGCGTGCGCGGACACCGCCTTTTCCTGGTCCTGTTGCGGCAGCGATTGTGCAGCAATGCACGCTGCTTTCTCCTGGCTCTATTTCTACAGTGCTCTTTACACCGCCACCTACTGTTCTTTTCATTAGCAATGTCAAACCGATAAAGTTGTATACATTTAATTCATTTAACAACTTATACAGGGCTAATTATATAATCTTACTCTTTGTTTGCACACACTGCTGTCTCCTGGTCCTGATCACGCTGCAGCCAAGAGAATTCCGCCGCCCCTCAAACTTGTCGCCTTACCTCTTCCTGGAAACGCAGCTCCATGTAATGACGTAGCAATTAATGCTTCCTATCCTTACAATAGCATTGCTGATACCGCTTTTACCTCGTCTTTATTCATTGACATAATAAATTGTATCACTATAATATCTTTTTAAAATTGAAAGTATTGAGACTTGTATTTATCTATTATGCTGAAAATTTTTTTGCATCATCACTGTTTTTTAACGATTAAAAAGTATATTATGATTAAATATTTAGAATACAATTTTAAGTACCTGTTCAATAAATTCACTGAAAGTAGTTTGCAAAACAGGTTTTGTGCTAATTATTGATTTATAATTTCTTAATTCTATGATTTTTGAATAAATACAGTGATAGGGTAAAGGGCCCACCTATGAGACAGTGTCCGTGCTTATAAGACACTTTAATAAAAACGATTTTTCAGAGATAATTATATATATTACCTTAAGAAAAAAATTGTTTTTTAAAAGCTTATTTTATACGCTAATAATAATCATGATTAGAAGTAATGAAATTAAATTTAAAATGAAGAATAATATAAAAGTTTTGGACAACGGTGACAAGCTAGAAAGCACTGAGTTGTAGTGTACTTGACGGGGTAGATATGCTTCGTAATTTTCTAAGGATTTTATCAAATATAGCATATTCTACTTTAAAAAAAATAGTTGTACAAAAAGTTTAAATCTTCTAGAATGTGATAAAATTAGTATTGCCTTAATAAATACACATAATTATTTAAAATAAGCTTGTCTCATAAAGGGTACATTCGTTATATAGATGTTTGTATCTATGAGACAGAAATGCAGTGTCTCATCTACGGAGGACACTATCTTCCTACTGAGAGACACTAAGTTTTAAGAAATTATGGATTGCTTTGACCAATGCAGGTATAAAATTATTCATTTTTAATCAGTTTTAAATGTATGAAAATTCATTTAATATTGGAAAATGTACAAATAATCAATGAAAATGACGAATCAATGCAGTGGCAATCCAACCTTAAAACGTTGTTAAAAGGAAAACGAATTCGCATGGACCGGAAAAAAGAATTGGAGGTTGGCCTGCTCGAAAATATTATATATAGATATGGAGTCATGCATATCCACCTGTATAATAGTTTGTACAGTTTTTATTAAAATATAAAGTGTAATCGTGGTGTTTGTGTTTTTATTGACAAGTTAAATACTGCTGCAAGGGGGTTTAAGCGATTTTGTGAATAATAATGATGGTAAATGTCTATTAACGTGGTTTTTGAGTGTCTCATAAGGGGGGACTTGCCACATAAGACACTACGTACACGCACTGAATAAGTGTCTCATAGATACGGACATGCAAACTGTTTTAATTGTTCGGCTAAAAACACTATTTCTTTGCGTTACATGTATTGAAAAAAATTTTTTTTATCATAATGTACGCTCGACTTTCAAATAAGATTAAAGTTATTTGTAATAAGGAATTAATAGAAGTCAATAAAATTATCTGTATCAACCATTGAAGTTCAATAATGTGGCAAAAACGTAAGAAAGGACTTGACCGATCGTGGAAATAACTTTTAAATTCATTTTTTCCAGTTTGGAGATTCGTAGTAAGATTATTTATAAAACCAATTTTTAGACCTGATTTGATATCTGCCTTAAGATCAGTTTTAAGACCAGTTGTGACCAATCTCGAGATTACTTTTCAGACCAGTTTTAAGATCAGTTTTAACATTAGTTTTGAGACCAGTTTTGAGATTAGTTTGGAAATTAGGTTTGAGACCAGTTTTAAGATTAGTATATAGACTAGTTTTAAAACTATTTTTAAGATTAGTTTTGCGACCTGTTTTAAGGTAAGTTAAGAGATTAGTTTTGGGACCTGATTTAAAATTAGTGTTGATATTCCTTTTGAGACCCGTTTTAAGATGAGTTTAGAGATTAGTTTTGAGACCACTTTTAAGATTAGTTTTGAGACTAGTATTGAGATTCCTTTTGAGACCAGTTTTGAGATCCTGTTTGAGATCAATTTTAAGATTAGATTAGAGACTAGTTTTGAGACTAGTATTAAGATTCCTTTTGAGACCAGTTTTAAAATTTGTTTTGAGATTTGTTTTAAGATCAATTTTAAGACCAGTTGTGAGATACTTTTGTGACCAGTTTTGAGATTAGTTTTGAGACCAGTTTTAAGATTAGTTTTGAGACAAGTTTTGAGACGAGTCTTAAAATTAGTTTTAAGACCTATTTTAAGACCTATTTAAGACTAGTTCTTAGACTGGTTATGAGATTAGTTTTGAGATTAGTTATGAGACCAGTTTTAAGATTAGTTTGGAGACTAGTTTTGAGACCAATTTTGAGATTCGTTTTGAGATAACTTTTAAGACCAATTTTGAGATTACTTTCGTGACCAGTTTTGATATTAGTTTTGAGACCAGTTTTAAGATTAGTTTGGAGACCAGTTTTAAGACGAGTCTTGAAATTAGTTTTAAGACCTATTTCGAGACCCATTTTCTGACCAGTTTTTAGACCGGTTATGAGATTAGTTTTGAGGTTCCTTTTAGGATCAGTTTTAAGATTCGTTTTGAGATCAGTTTTGAGATTAGTTTTGAGATTAGTTTTGAGACCAGTTTTAAGATTAGTTTAGAGACCAATTTATGGAGAAGTCTTGAAATTAGTTTTAAAACGGTCTTGATACTAATCTTAAAAATGATCTTAAAACAAGTCTCCAAACTAATCTTCAATCTGGTCACAAAACTGGTCTTAAAAGAAATCTTAATACTAGTCTTAATACTATTCTCCAAACTAATCTTAAAACTGGTCTCAAAACTAATCTCAAAACTGGTCACCAAAGTAATCATAAAACTAGTCTTACAACTGATCTCAAAACAAATCTTAAAACTGGTCCCCAAAACTAGTCTCCAAACTAATCTCAAAACTGATCTCAAAACAAATCTTAGAACTGGTTACGAAAGTAATCTCAAAACTAATCTCAAAACTAATCTAAAAACGAATCTCAAAACTTGTCTCATAATGAGTCTTGAAATAGGTCTTAAACCTAATCCCACGACTCGTCTCAAAACTGGTCTCCAAACTAATCTTAAAACTGGTCTCAAAATTAGTCTTCAAACTAATATCAAAACTGATATCAAAACGAATCTCTAAACTGGTCTCAAAAGGAATCCTAATACTAGTCTTAAAACTGGTCTCAAAACTAATCTTAAAACTGGTCTCAAAACTAATCTTAAAACTGGTCTCAAAACTAATCTTAAAACTGGTCTCAAAACTAATCTCAAAACTGGTCCCGAAAGTAATCTCAAAACTTGTCTCAAAACTAATCTTAAAGTTTACTAATCTTAATTCTCTTAGCTGCAGCGTGATCAGGACTAGAAAAAGACGGCGTGTGCACACGAACTGCTGCAGCGTAAACAGGACAAGGAGAGGACGTATTTTGCTCTGTCACAGCGTGGCCTGTAGAACAGGAGGACAGCATTAGTATAGCTGCTGGGGGAAAGGACCAGGAGACAGCAGTGTGTGCAAACAAAGACTTAGATTATATAATTAGCCCTGTATAAGTTGTTAAATGAATTAAATGTATACAACTTTATCGGTTTGACATTGCTAATAAGAAGAGCAGTAGGTGGCGGTGTAAACAGCACTGTAGAAATAGAGCTAGGAGACAGCAGCGTGCATTACTGCACAACCGCTGCCGCAACAGGACCAGAAGAAGGCGGTGTCCGCGCACGCACAGAAGCAGTGTGGCCAGGGATATGATTTGGCGGTGTTCATTCAGCGACAGCGTCGCTAGCAGCAGGAGAAGGTGTTGTCAGGGCTGGACGAGGAGAGGATGTCTTTCGCTCCATCACAGCGTGGCTTCTACAACAGGAGGCCAGAGATAATATACCGCATGAGGTTATATAGTGTTATATAGTTGTATCGTGTAAACACGTGGCATTCATACACAATCGTGTATGTCGGGCGTGATAAAGGTTTATACTACTGCGGCTCCTGTCTAACTAACCGTGATCCGAAACGGATTCTTTAACAAGCATTGACTTAAAATCTGTCCATTATTTAGTCTAAGAGCACATAAGAATTTTTATTTAAAATGTTCTAATCTACAACACATTCTATTTCGAGCCAAATCGACTGGGACCTCAAAACACGGGGTTTTGTGCGGGGTCCTTTAACGTATATAAATGAATGTCAACGCAGAGCGCAGCTCACTATATTACTTGGTATGAAACGTGATAGATACGCGCTGTTACAGCAAGCTTCAGTTGTAAAAATGGATTCATTCAAGGATAATTATGTAATCCAAGTTTTTCTTGGTGCATCGCGACAGTTTTCACTGAAAGAAGTGGCGGTAATGTCTCTTATGAGACCTGTGATTAATCAGTGGATCGTGCGTTTCCATGCAATTTTTCTATCTCACCTAAGGATGTTCGTCGGGAAAACGATCGGCAGTCGATGCGAGAGCATGGGCTTGGCTGGTTCGAAGGTTATTGTTCTATTAGACGATTAGAACAACAGTTGTGTGCCGTAGCAAAAAATGCATATCGAATTTACGTTTACGGACATAGTACGGCCACTTATTTGGAATTTATTATGGGACCTAATGTGATTAACGTTCAAGACTACATAGCACTATCGCTTTACATTCTTAAAACTGCATATTCCATGAAGGCGTTAACGTGTGGCGTTCATGAGGCACAAAAATATGTATTTGGCAAGTTTCTTTGCGCACTCAGTAAAGCTCACCAAATAAAATTATGGCTTTGCTCCTTGGTCAAAAGTCTCATTGAACTAGACTCTGCATGTTTTTTGAAGGCACTAAAATGTTATGAGAGGGATAAAAGTAATGGAAGGCCCCCCCTTTGCTGAAATCGATGGATCTATTATTGCTGATGCTGGTAGTGATTCTGAGAATCATGGTAGTAAATATGAGAATGATGATTAGACAGGATATATAAACGTTTTTATGAACTTTTCAATAAAAGAGATGGAAAATACAGTATATATTGCAACAGAGGTCTTTTTTTTTCCTCTTATAAAACAAATGGAGAATGATGTTAGGCTTTATTCATCTAATGAGCATTAAACGATTAACATGGGTCACTAATCTAGTAAATCATGTCATTTGGGGAGCAGCAAGACCAAGGAGGATACGTACTGTCGGAAACCTCTTTTAGAGAAGCGTGTCGAGGCAGCTCTACCAAAAAACCAAAAATCAGTGGAAATTATTAGTCCATCTCTTATCCGAAGAAATATGGATATGATATAATTAAAAAGAAGTTAATGATTGGCCATTGTATAGGCAATGAATCTTTTTGTATTTTTTTCAAGCTAATATAAATGTATGTATTAAATTTAAATTTTTGTTATTGTTCAAGCAACCCGAACACTTTTTTTACGATTCCAAATTACGGTTCAACATTTATATAAAAGAAAAAATACGTTCGAGTAAGCAGGCATAGAAGGACCGCGTCCAAGATGAGAGAAATACATACGCTGCTAAGAGAGTGGATCATATTTTGTCCAGGGAGAGTGCGTCTCGAGCAGTACGGGGCGGGGGGGGGGGGGGGAGTGGGGGGGATGGGGGGGGCGGTGCGGTTTGCGCAACAGAGGACACGTCGACCTAATGATGTGCC
>JAPYYV010009024.1:0-18483 GCA_030522625.1 Copidosoma aretas | reverse complement strand
GATCGACCTTCGAGTTCCCGATCTCGAAGCTGTATCTCAAGACCACGTCTCAAGATCAGCTCTCAAGTCGGAGTCTCAGACTATGAATTCGGGCCTTAGGGGTTACTATCCGGATGATAACTTCAATACTGGGGGCCTAACCTGTTCGGTTAGCGTCCAATTCCATTACAAGAATTGTCCATCTCAATGTTTTATTTTTATTTATTTGGTAAAAATGTAAAAAAGACTCGCTATAAAATTATCTACAAGAATCCATCGTTACAATTTGATTTTGAGGAAATTTAAAAAATGGTTAATACTTTTCCAGAAATTTCACGCTGAGTCCTCTTTCTGTTTCCGGGTCCTCTTGATCATTGAATTGATCATTTCTTTACCAAAATTTTTCTCCAAATGCATTTACTTGGATACTGAAAATTCCTATTTTAATATTTAAATAAACTTGTTCAACAATAATTTATTCAACTGGCACAAGTTCTATACATTTTCCTGATTGTCCATTCTTATTTACAGTAGTTATTTTAATCGTCAAGTACGGAAATCTTTCAGGAAATAAAATAAAATTAGATAATAAAATACGTATGTAAAAAGTTCATTAGTCTTTTTTAAAGCGAACCAAGAAGACTAATCATTGTTTAGCTTTGTTAAGACAGTTGGAGCCATCGATTTTCGTAAGTTGATATTATTTCTCGATCTTGTGCCAAATGTTAGTCCTACAATCGAAAACTCTCCATATTATCAGCACCTATGCTCTGCATAGTTTACACAGATTCTACATGCAAGTATCTTTGATTTTTTGGGGGATTAAAAAAAAAATACTTCACTTTTTTTTATGAAGAAAAGAAGAAAAAAGGGGACCAATTTACCCATGTCTAGAGGCCCGTTAAATTATTGTAATATTAACAGTTCACACAGTGATCATAGAGCTGCCCTCGAAATTTATGGCATCAGCAGCACTGTCATCATGGTCATTAGCTCGAAAAGCTCCCTCAAAGACGTTGCAACGAGCAGTGACAGCACTAGCAGCGAAATTCACAAAACGGCCACGATCTCGCACACCCGATTTAGCGATCGGCGCAATATTGCCGTTCTACCGGTGGCTCGCGCTCGCCAAAATTCCGCGGTGTATATGCACACAAGAAGAATCTACACGTACGCACTGTATGCTTATTTCTCTATTTATTTCGGCACTCGTGTCAACGCAAACTACTGGCCTCCTCTATGTACCAGCTATTTAACTCTTGAGATTTTTTCAATGACGATAAGAAATTTTAATACAAAGCAAAATATTCGTGATTCGCTCGCACATATACATTTTTACCGGTAATAAGTACCCAAATTGCTACGCGCGCGTCCGTCGAAGCTTCGACCGCCGGAGAACTGAAGAGTCTGTATCTATTTTCAGCCGAGCACCGACCGAGACTAAAAGAGAGAAGGAGAACCTCGGCACGAGACTTTCCGAGTGCAGCAGCGGCTCGTGTGAAGCTTGCCGGGCCCTACATTTTAGCAATGAGGAATGCGTTGCGAGCGACCAACTCGCGGACGAAGCTTTGGAAGTGCAATTATCGAGATTTTTTCTATTACTAAGTATACGAGAGCGCTTAGTGGCACAGAATTTATTCCAAAAGGTATTTCATCGTTGACTGCGAGATTTTTTTGGAGCATTTAGCTTTACCAAGTAAAATACTCCGAGGCGTAGCTGAAACGTAAGCTTTTGGCAGAGGGTCGGAATTTTCGTCGTTAATTTTTTGTTTAATTTTTTAGATCTCGATACTGAAAATAGCCGTCTTTTTTTAACGTAAATAAAAGCTTTGCAACGCAACTTCCTTATTTTTCCTGCAAAGTGGCAGGTTTTTTTTTATAGAAAACGTCGAATATTGAGATTTTTATAGTTTGCTTGAAATAGGATATTTTTCTTTATTGTTATTATATTGTTCGATATGTTTTGAATTTTTTTTCAAGCTGTCAATCATTGGACGATGCTTTGCCAATATATTGTGAACTATAATTTAATTTTATTGCCACTCAATCGTATTTAAAGAATCAGCACGTGCGCAATAAATCAATAAATCATCTTTTTGCGGGATTTTCTCACGATCCATCTTTTCAGCGGACACAACCGTCTTTTAAACCCCATTTCGGCTTGCGACATAAATTTTACGAATTTAAAAGAGCGAATTTAATGAATGATAAATCATCTTTGCATCATAAATACCGTAAACAATGCCGTCTGTTTCGCAAGAGATTGCATTAGTCAATACATTATATGCTTATAGTTGTAGAAAAGAGCAACGAATAACGAGCTCCTCTTCTTGCAAATGATATAGTGAATATAATATATACAAGTGGCCAAAGAGTTGGCAAGTGACTTCATGAATCGACATTCCTTATGAAAACATAGTACAAAGCCTTTCCTTTTAAACTATGTTATGGCCTTAACTATGAATACTTATATTTAATTAAAAGAGTTGCATCTTTATACCAACGATTTGCAAAATTGATCCTTACAATCGAGTAAAAGTAAAATGTATTTACATAATACAAAAAAAGTGAATTTTCGAATGACGTTTTTTTTTTGTTTTTTATCGAGTTTATTGTTTAATGTCAAATACGGGCACATTTTAGATCTTACACATACGAATTTTCGTATACATACTTGTGTGTTAAAAGATCGAGATTCGTAACTGACGGTCACACTTGGATTAACTCGTCTATTTATCATCTGAACTGATCTGTGCCTGATCCTCAGAATGTACATTTAACAACTTATATTATCTTAGACAGAGAACTCTTTATTTATGAGATCATGGCACGGTAAGCTTCCAAGCGCTAGCAAAAAAAATGGGTAATTTCATTAAAATGCGTCACCCTGGATATTTAAAACAACGCATACAATAATTATTTCATGGCAAAATATTTTTCGAACAATGTAGTCCATTTCGTTCGTCAATACAAGTTTCGAAATTAAATTTAAAAAATTCATTGTATTAACGTAAAATGCAAAAAATAAGCTGAAATGTAATTTAGATTGAGTTGCAACTCAACTCGGGACTCGGGATAATATTCGCTCGAGAAGCAATGAAAGGCCCTTGAAACGAGTTATTCTGTTTGAGCTTTTTTGGAGTTGAAAGCGTTGATCAGGTAAATTTAATTTTGCTTTGAAACACGTTTATTATTCATCAACTACAGAGTACAATGCTATTTTCTATATATCTATCGAACTGTAACCTGAATGACCTATGTAACCTTCGACATGGTTTGAAATTGTTTCTTCACTAGTAAGTACTTAAATCACACCTTATGTTATCTATCAAGAGCTTTCCCTTGTCTTTGAACCAGATTCTCCAACTTCTTTTCAAACGCATCGTTTAAACCAAACGCAAGTATTTTTTCCTCTCCAGAAACGTGCGTGTCATCATTTACCTTTTTAATTTCCTCCAACTATAATCATCATCCTCAGATGAGGACGTAATACATACTATCAATAAATACCTTATCGAATAACAATATAGCTCCGATGCACACACATTTAAATTCAAATTCCGCAGACTCACCACAAAAATACGCTTGCCACGGCAGCCCACCCCCAATCTCGCGCCGAACCCCCGCAGCCTGCTGCAACCCCCTACCGAATACTCCATATACTCCTCACTCACCTACCTGCTGGTCTGTACACCGTGCCTCCGCCGAGCCGAGAGGAAGCTCAGCCATGTTGGCCGCAGCGCAGGCGCATTTCCGGCACCCCTCGATAAAGAAAGAGAGCGAGCGAGCTTTTACCAGTATACCTACCACCAGACTGCAGGGCGGAGAGAAAGAAAAGCAGGCCGGCGGCCCGAACCGACGACGACGGGTAGAAGCGCAGCGGGAGGAAAAGAGAGGGCACAGAGAGAGAGAGAGAGAGAGAGAGGCGCGCAGGTGTCGAAGGACCGCAAGCTCTGTACATCCGTCTCCGTCGCCTCGTCGTCCGTACCCCCCCAGCTGGCGCGGCGCCGCGCAGTGCCGTGATAGGATCCGTCGTCGTCGCTGCTCCCCGCGTCCTCGGCCCAGGGTGTTCGTTGTCCAGAACTGCGGTGAGTGGCGCAAAATCAGCGACCGTCTAATTTTACCTAAACGCGGGTGGGGGCCGAAAGCTCGCCGGGGAGCGGAGTTTCAGCGGTAAGCCTCGCGGTGCGGCGAGGGGGTCGTTGGTCACCGGCCGCGCTATCGATCTCCCGGCCGGGCTGCTGCTGCGGCGGCGAAATTGGCAGCCCGCTTTTCTTGCGGTGCGCGTGGAAGCTATTCGTTGTGCCTTTTATTGTTACTTGCTGATCAATTTGTATTCGTACGTGGTGATGGGGTCGTACGTATCCGAGTGGGGTTCGCTTGGGGCTGGTATTTTTGGGTATTCGGCTCCAGAGCCGGGGTATATATACGTGTATATAGGGGGGGGTGGCGGGGGGGGGGGGTGGAGGGTTGCAGCTTTGAGCTTTCGCCAGTCGAAAGGGGTTAGGTGGATCGATCCTCTCCTCCTTGCGTCGCGTACATAGTGCAGGGTACCTATACTTGCATAGGCATTGTATGGCTGTACGTTTCATATGCATGTATACATATATCAAGAGAGAGAGAGAGGGACCAGCCATTGCACGGAACGCGAACGAGAGAGAGAGGGGCGTCTGGGTCTATTAGCCGTTGTTGGTGTTGTAGTTGTTGTGGCTGCATATCTACTATCATACTACATCTTCTTTTGTTATGTTGTAAAAATGAAGAGACTTTAAGGATTTAAATTTATTCTGACCTTTTTGTTTCTAAATTCGTGGTTTTTTTTTCTTTTACTGTGTTGCCATAATTGATCGATTGCGCAAGGATGAGGTGGGACTATGTTACCATACGGTTGTATCGCGGAGGGGTAACTCGGGGTCGAAAGACAAAATTTAGAGTAAGGCACTGGCAAAAGGGTCAGCTGCAGTAAACGTGTATTACAAAATCCAGTTCTTACCTTTGACTATTTAACTTTATGTTTGCGTACATGTATGCGCTTCGTATTTGACGGCACGAGACTACGAGAATCGCTCTAAAAATGCTCCGGAGCCTAGTCTTGTCACTTCTTACACTCATGCATACCGGCGTGCATATATACTCCATCGATTTAGTTATTTTTGATGCAAGGGGGTTTTGTCATGCAGTTTCCAGTATGAATCTTAATTTTTGAAGAAGAAACAATGTAATGAGAGTCTGTGATGCAGTACATGAGCGATGTTCTGTTGCTACCCGTGAATTCAGGTGTACATAAAGGCGACAGCATATGTTAATAATAAGGGTTGCAGTACAGAATTTTATTTTTTATTGTTTAGTTAATTGCTATTTCAATTCTTATACAAATTTGACTCGTAAGCTGTTTATTGTCGGATTAATTGCATACTGCAGCTGTCCTCACCCATCGCAATATTTCTTCATTGGCACCTCACCATATGTTACGCATAGTGTACAGACATACTTAACACTGGGATTCCCCTTTTTTTCTGCACGAGACTCTTGCAGTGCATTATACTATAGTCAGCGTAGCAATTCCAAATGCTTTTAAATGTTCTTTGTATCTTGCATGGAAAATTTATATATAGAGAGAGGCTCATTTCAAAAGTTAATAAAATTATAATCATTAATGTTTTTAAAAATATATAACTAAAATATTGTCAAAAATCATACATCTTTTAAACGTACAACCAAAAAATTATTCGTAAACAATTTTTCTGCTGCAATATACTCCTTACTTTTATCATTATTATTTTATGTATTTTTTAGTGTTTCTCGACAATTCTTCATATCTACGATCGTAAAAAGATTTCAATTTTTTGAACCAAGTACACAATAAAGTATTACAAATTCTTTTGTGTGAAACCAATACACTCATTCTCCATCTGTATGTGTCAAGGTAACATAATACTAACATTGGTATAATGATGATAACTATACTTACGATATAACTATATATACCAGCATAGTTCAGCCGATGTAGAATAAGTGCACGTTGATCAGTGCCGAGTATGTCCAAATTTAAGAGAATGTTTAGTTTGACTTGACGTCTAAAATAATTTCTCGTTAACTTGTTAAAATGAATAATTCTAAAACAATAAAAATATTATAATACGCCATGGTTCTATTTGACGATGAAATTCAATGATCTTTTTCTTTTTGTATCCGAATGAAAGGTGATTCTGGAAAATTTTCAATTAAATTGCTAAACTTTATCAATCATAAGTCCAAATTATTGGACACTATTACGAGAATACACTCTGTACTGTCTCATGCCATCCACATAACCCACACTCTTGATATTAATCACCGCTAAATTGATCTCCCTCTAATCTCAAGTACAGCTTCGGTTACAGCCTGTTATATGAACCCACTCTCATTGTACAGGTGTCTCATCAAATTTAAAAGAAAAAGAGGTTCGAATCTAAGAAGACCCATCAGTAGCCACGATGGGCAAGGAGAAGATCCATATAAACATTGTGGTGATCGGCCATGTCGACTCTGGCAAGTCGACCACAACCGGTCACCTTATCTACAAATGCGGTGGCATTGACAAGCGGACCATCGAGAAGTTTGAGAAGGAGGCCCAGGAGATGGGCAAGGGTAGCTTCAAGTATGCTTGGGTTCTGGACAAGCTAAAGGCCGAGCGCGAGCGTGGCATCACCATTGACATTGCTCTATGGAAATTCGAGACCGCCAAGTACTACGTGACCATCATCGATGCACCCGGGCATAGGGATTTCATCAAGAACATGATCACCGGCACAAGTCAGGCCGATTGCGCCGTTTTGATCGTGGCAGCTGGAATCGGTAAGATATCAGTCGATTTACAGCTTTCAATCCAAATTTATATATAAAATTTAGTATCTCTTGTTTACTATGGTTTGTAGATATCCAATGCTAAATAAATCAAATAAACCCAGGTTCCATCGCATATTATATGCATTCAAGACTATTTTGTCTGACTTGCTTAAAAACTTTTGAATATTGGTGTTAATTTTGTTTACAATCAAGTGTCAAATTTTTTCAAAAAAATCTGATGGAGATTTGAGAAATTCTCTGGACAAAATTTAAACGCTAAATTTTTTTGCTATGAAACACTTGCCAACACTCTTTTCCCATCAACAGGTGAGTTCGAGGCCGGTATCTCTAAGAACGGCCAGACCCGCGAGCACGCTCTGCTGGCCTTTACCCTCGGCGTGAAGCAGCTGATAGTCGGGGTCAACAAGATGGACATGACTGAGCCCCCGTACTCAGAACCTCGCTTCGAGGAGATAAAGAAGGAGGTGTCCTCGTACATCAAGAAGATCGGCTACAACACCGCTTCGGTGGCCTTCGTCCCTATCTCAGGCTGGCACGGCGACAACATGCTCGAGCCGTCACCCAAGACTCCCTGGTTTAAGGGCTGGAAGGTAGAACGGAAGGACGGCAACGCCGAGGGCAAGACCCTCATCGAGTCCCTGGATGCAATTCTCCCACCTTCACGGCCCACCGACAAGCCCCTGCGCCTGCCACTCCAGGTAAACAATTATAAATGTGATACAAGAGATTCGATAAACATTACTGTCTTGCATAGTAATTCGACTAATGATGCCAGAATTGGGGGAAAATGATTACTTGATCACAATAAAAATCACGGTGCAGCAACAGTAAAATAGGTTAGAGTAAATTTTACCGTTTCAACTACAATTTTTACTCTCCAAATTATACATTTTACCGTCCGAACAGTAATTTTTACCATTCTGACAACATGCACCCGAACTATTCGGAACTTGTTTTCGTAACGCACTGCGGGATCTACATCGTTTCAGGACGTATACAAGATCGGCGGCATCGGGACAGTGCCGGTCGGCCGCGTCGAGACCGGCATTCTCAAGCCGGGCATGGTCGTAACCTTCGCCCCGGCCGCCCTGACCACCGAGGTCAAGTCCGTGGAGATGCACCACGAGGCCCTCACCGAGGCCGTACCCGGAGACAACGTCGGCTTCAACGTCAAGAACATCTCTGTGAAGGAGCTGCGCCGCGGCTACGTGGCCGGTGACTCAAAGAACCAGCCTCCGCGCGGCGCCCAGGACTTCATGGCCCAGGTAATCGTGCTCAACCATCCTGGGCAGATCAGCAACGGGTACACACCCGTGCTGGACTGCCACACGGCCCACATAGCCTGCAAGTTCGCCGAGATCAAGGAGAAGTGCGACCGTCGTACTGGTGAGGCGTGGATTCACTTTGGTTCGCGTGTAGACTATATGCTCGAGGTGTTTGAACGTTGTAGTTACTTTTTCTTTCCGTTTCAGGCAAGACCACAGAAGAGAATCCAAAGAGTGTCAAAAGCGGGGACGCAGCCATAGTGTTGCTCCAGCCGACCAAGCCGATGTGCGTCGAATCATTTCAGGAGTTTCCGCCGCTCGGTAGATTTGCGGTGCGCGACATGCGCCAGACCGTCGCCGTGGGCGTCATAAAGGTAATACATGGGATGGACATATATTATAATACTTGCAAATACACAAAGACGTGTGTGACGAGCCAACACTTTTTGCAGAGCGTCACCTTCAAAGATCTCCAGGGCAAGGTCACAAAGGCTGCGGAGAAGGCCCAGAAGAAAAAGTAACCATCAAGCTTCCTCGGAAGCTGCAGCTCAGAGCGTCGTCGTTGCCCCGACAGCTACCAACCACCACCACTATTGTACCCCTGCGTCCCATCAGCTGTCGCCGTCGTCAACGTCGCCGCACTCGATCGTCATCGTCTTCTTCATCACCACTACCATCACAAACACCAGTATCATCATCATCATCATCATCCGGTCACCAAAATCATCGATCCGGTGACAACGACAAACATCATCACCACCACCACCAACAACGACTACTGCGGCTATACGGGCACGAGCGACGAGCCCCAGCGTCGCCAACTCGCTCGCCACGACCTGGACATCCTACGCTACCCCGTGGTTTTGAATCCGCGAATCTACCCACACCTCCACATACAATTCACCCACGCGCCACAAACACCCCAAATATGCTAGGACTACCTGTCGTAGGCCGCGCCACTGATGATGCCGCCAGCACCGTCATACCCTAATTATGTAATATGCTGTACTTACTCTACATCAGTTCGGTAACATCCACCATTTGACGCCGGGTGACTGCAACACACTTGGGTGCATAATTGTGAAGATGAAAGGTAACGCCCGCGAGGCTCTTTAGACGCAAGCTCGTGGTGACTTTGTGTTCACGTGCATTAGCGCATTGAGTAAATGGTGGCGGCGCGGCAATACACACGATACTTTTATCTATACATAGCGGAAGCTGTCTTGTCATCTTCGAAAACATTGAATCGGACTCTTTTCATCGTCGTCGTCGTCGTCGTCGTCGTTTTTACCAATTTTATGGGTATCTAATATATGTATAGCAGAACTAGTGCCAGCACTCGATTGATTTGATTTCTATGCAAATTGATTCAATGAATTTCAAAACAGTTATGGAGGATTTTCCCGTGGATCTTTGTGAATTTTGCGTTCATAGGATTGTCGTGATCTTTGAAGTAATTAAATAGTATCTATCTGTTTATTTATTGTCAAACGTTTGTCGACGCGCTGTTTTTATCCGGTGAGCTTGCATACGCCAGAATCGAACATTGATATTATTATAGAAATGAAAAACAACATTTTCTAAACGGTATTGACTCAAGTATCGTCGCTGTGATTATCCGTGACGTGAGGGATCGTTAATACCGATGACGATACGTTCAATAACGGGCGTAGCTATAAGTATCTTTACGTTTGCAACGATCGATTTCACGAAAATAAGACAAACGAAAGATTGAAGTAAAAAGTTATAAAATGAATTTCAATAAGATCGACAAGGAATGAAAATATAAAAAAATAATAATTCAAGGATTCGAATGAAACTGAAAATTCGAACCGACAAACATTTTTTAGTGCGGTCGTCATGCGATTTAATGGTGCGACAGGAAAATATTTATTGACAAATAATTTGAAAAATCATATACTGTGATCACGAAAAATATGTTGCAATTCTCTAAACTGCAATCGATTTTCCCTTTTTTTTATCATTTTTTATATTCGTAACGCACATATTTCTCGTACTTTTTATACTTCCGTAATTCAAGCATTTTTTTTAACTTTAATAACTGTAATGATATTTCGTTCCTATGATCTTTGAAATCATTAAGTTAAAAATAAGTATCTCTAAAAAAATACACATTAAAAATTTTAATCTTGCAAATAAAAATCAATTTAATATGTAACATTGTCATTTCGAATTCTTGAATATTTTTTTAACAAAACAAAGGCTGCGCAACTTTAATCGCAGGGTTTATCAAGGCTGAAAGTGTGTGTTTAATCGGAATCACTTATACCTTGTACCGATTACGAATCACCAATGAATCTACAATACTATTACGATATATATTATTACTATTATTACGATGGTAAACATCACTTATACCATTAGAATTTCTTGTTATAATTATTGCTATTTTTAATACTTATTATGGATAAATAATAATACTACATAAAATATTTTCGTTGTTTGGAACAAATGCAAGTGCATTTATAAAGGTTTATTATTGACGTTTTTTAGCGATTATTACCATTACGTCAAACTGATGATAAAAAGCATATAAAAACACCGTGATTATCTCGGACAGACTCATGATGATGATTTCGCAGGCAAACTCTATCGATATCATGAAAAAAAAAAATAAGAAGCGATCGACTGCATATTATTGATATTATTATAAAATAGGAATCCGGGGATCAAAATAACATGATTAATCTTGTAACTCCCCAAATCGACCCCATAAACTCAAGTGACCCTCCAATAATATCACGTATTAAAAGAGAACGAAAAAAAAGGATAATAAATATAATGTAGGCGCGTTCTGCGAATTGCGTTTACCCGCATTCATTCCCCTTATAGTCAGTATTACGTTGATGTATTGAAGAAAAAAAAAAATACACGAATTTTAATCGCCATTTCCATGATTTTTCACCAATCATTCTAGTCTGCAATTCCTTCACTACGCTTTCTGGTTACGTTTTCTATTATTATACACGATTAGTTATTATCTGTATTTATTTATTACTATTGACTGTAGGTTTTTATTGATTTTTAGTCGAATAAAGCTAATTATGATCATTTAATTTGTTTTATGTTTCATGAAATTTTATATGCAGTTCTTTAAATGAAACATTAACAAACTCCGTCACAATTAACAAATACATTTTCTATTCTTCATTTTTTTATGTTCAACTAATATTGATATTTTTGCTGGAAGCAAACAACAATATTATCCATTATCAATGTCAAGGAAGGTACGTATAATAATTAAAAGATTCGGTGTTAGGTAAATATATGTATATAATTTATTTTTCTCGCACAAATTCCGTTTCTCAATAAAATTCCTTTTTACAGACTAAGCAATGTATGTACAAATAATATTTCAATAATAATTAATGCAATGTGTGGATGATTTCGAAAGAAAAAGAAGAAAATTTGTTTTCCCATCTTTCTTTCTCTGCATAGTGTAATGCATGTCTCGGTCAGTCTTGAGTTGCTGAGGCCCGTTGCTCATCCAGCTTCAGCTCATTTTTCGCGTTACACCGAGCTTTGCAGCATTTTCATTATGTACATTATGTTTTTCTTATTTCTACGGTTTTGTTGCCGTTTCAAAAATTAAGCTTTTTTATCGAACTCTCTCATTGTTTCATCGTGGTTTACACTGTTTTGTCAATTTTTCATCGTACAATTTTTTTGCTTTTTTGTTTTTTAGTCGCGTATATACATAGTTTTGTCTGTTTACTTTCTTAGTTATTGCGCATGGGAAATGTTGTCAGACAAGTCTATCTTACTCTACGCTGAAATGGCTATTTGTTAAAAAGGTGTGTAATTATTATTTTTGCAGGTAATAATTTTCAGTCATTATTAATATTTTAAGATAATTTTATGAAGAAGCGCAAAAATTATTTCAAAAATATGAATACGGTGCCTTTTCAACAGATGGCAACTTCATTTTTTATCTCGTTACTCGTACGATGAATGTAATATCACAAATTTATACAGTTGGAAATAATACGTAATTGAGAAGACGTATACAGTAACAGTTTTGAAATGCACCGTTTCTTTTGAAAACAATTTTTTCCGAACGATTATAGACTTTTTTTTCAAGAAAATAAATGAATAATTTTTAATCTTGAACCCATCAAAACATTTTCTAGAGAAACAAAATTATTTGCGAAAAAAACGGAGCGTTTCATCAACCCATCAATAATGATTCAACAAATTTTTTTTACACTTATAAAATATATACTTCTTACTCAACAATAAATTTAAAAAAGTCTTTAACATTCATAAAGCTATGTAAACGTAACAATATTACAGCGTACAGGCTGACGGGATCAGCTACTCCTTTCACAAATTAATCAACAATACTTTATTTATCTTTCAGTTGTCGCGAAAATAGGCACGATTCATTCGCATCGAATGAACAGTCACGAGTTTCCTAACCGTATAAGAATAATCAATCGTTATATAATCACACACAGGCGCCTCTATTCGAACACCTCGAGATTTACAGCTTTACATCGTATGAAAAACTTATCATTAACACTGACACACACACTACTTTTTATATTTTTTCTCGATACAAAAAAAATCGTAAGACTGACTCGATTGATTTCGCGAAAAAACCGCACAACTATAAATAGTGCGTCGCACGTCGGTTCTTTTTTCAAAAAGTCTTCATTGAATTAATAATAATAAAAGATCAAGATAATACAAACTCGATCTGGAATAGGCGTGTGTTCTTTGAGTTACCGCTAATAGTACAAACAGAAAAAGAAAATTGATCTTACGTGGAGATTTGTGTATTTGTATGATTGCGTGTTATTTCGACAAACTGAAGAAATAAAGAAACGTGGTCCGATGTATCGTTATTCTTGGCTGTGCTGAGTGTTTAACTCACAAGACTTAGTTTAGCTCACCGATTAAATGCTTAATATTCACACACAAGGACTAGGACTGCCTTCTGCGTCACTTTTTCGCCTTTGAGTTGTAGATACTTATAATCATCAATTCCAACCACCCCCCTTCGTCGATTAATACTTAATAAAATCGTGTGCTCTGTTTGCGTCGTTCTATCTATATTTTATTTCGCCCTTGTGAGAACTACAAGTCCGTAGAAAAATTGCAAACAAGTGTAATCGTCAAAAAAAGGGGGAAGAATGTAAATCTTTACTCTACAAGTGAAAGCAGGCTCGTCTCTGTACGTAAAGTAGCTTACATGGCGCTCCCGCGCGCTCACCACCGTGTTCGAACCGACAGAGCAAGAAAGCCTCTCGATTCCCGCGCACTGTACCGGTCCCCCTATATACCAACAAAAAGCAGGCCGACCGGCCGGTAAGCGGTGTCCGACCGCAGCTCGACTCGCACTACTGAACCTGATGGTGGGCCGGGCTCGGCTCCTGCGGCCACGAGGGTCCCGGTTGAAGTTGCTGCTGCTGCGTCGAGTTGTTGAAGTTGACGGATATGGTGATCGGGTGTAGCACCGTCTCGGGCCCAAGGTCGGAGCTCGCGCTGCAGCCGAGGTGGGGCCTCAGCAGGGAGGCCTCGAGCGTCAGTGGAACGTAGAAGCCTCCATTGTCGTGGAGCGCGAATATGGGGACTCCCTGCTGCTGCTGCTGCTGCTGCTGCTGCTGCTGCTGGGAGAACGGCTGGCCGTTGCGAGTCGGGCTCTCGTGGCAGCTGGGAGGAGGCGAGCACGAGCTTTTGACCCTCTGATCTGCGGAGAACCTCTGCTTTATCGAGTTCTTGAACTTGTAGGTCGAGGACTGCTGCTGCTGATTGTGCTGATTGTGATGGTGATGCAACATCTCATTCCCAACGTCCGAGTGGTGCTGGTGGTGGGCGGGTAGCGTCACTGGGTAGCCGCCGCTGGCGTGCGAGTGGCTACTGTGGTTGCTGTCGTCGCTCGTGAGAATCGGTGGTGGTACCAGGGTTCTCTGGGAGGACTTTGATTCGCTCGAGTCGTACGAGGAGACGCCCGAGCTCGAGCACTGGTCTGAGCTGGCGCTGTTGCTGTGCAGCAGTGGGTGCGGGTGCTGATGGTGCTGGTGGTGGTGGTGGTGGCCGTCGCTTGTACCGTTGAGGTTATGGCTGCTGCTGCTGTTGTTGTTGTTGTTGTTCTGACTCTGGTTGTTATTGTTGATTGCGTTGGAAAGGAGGCCAAGACCGTTGCTGCTGGGGCACATCGAAGGGACACTGCCGTTCGTGTGGTTGAAGTTGATTTCGCTGGAGCAGCCAGTATTGTTGCCCGTCGCGAGGTCCATCGGGTGCGGGAAGCCCAATCGTTCGTCTGAAGCGAGAAAACAGGCTTTGAGTGATGGTCGAACGATATTTAAAAAAAACAATTGAAAAATTACGAAGAATTATCAACTCACTGGAGGCGAGGACTTTGTTGCAGTGTTTCTTGAGATGCTCGATGAGCTGGACGACGAGGTTGTCACGGGCGTAGAAGCCCTCAACCTCGACGAGAAAGTGCATAGCCTCGCCGAGGCAGTCCTGGTAACCGAGCTTGTAGTACTCGGCGGCGCTTGCACTCGACGACGACGAGGATGACGACGGGGGCGACGGGTGACTCATGCTGCTGTCGACACTGTCCTCCGCGTGATGATTATGGTGCACCGACGTTACCGGAGTGTGGTGCTTCGAGTCTGTGAATCAACGTTGTAAATTATATTACTCATCGTATATGGACCGATCGATAAAAATATTGAAACGTGAAATGAGCGATAAAAAAAATTTGTCGATCGAAGTAGATAGAGATTGTATGTGCGTACGTACCTTGTCTGAGATTTTGGAGGTATTTCATGTGACGGATGGCCATCTCGATGATTTCAGTCTTCTCGACCCTGCCCCTGCCCTTTTTCAGGTACTCCGCGGGGATGAGCCGACTGAGATCGGCCAGGCAGTTGTTCATCCGATCTCTCCTGCGCTTCTCGATTATCCTGTGCGACATTGGATCTTGCTGTAACAGAAAAATTATTTCCGACACGTTATTACACACGTACTTGTACCGTTGACTCATTCACATGTATTACATTGTTTTGTGTATCTGTGCGTATAATTAAAAATTGCTCAACGAATGAGTGTAGTTGCATTATATTTTGGGGTGAGTTTTTACCGATATTACCTCGGATATTACATGTAAAAGTGGACACAATTTTTGTAAATAAACAATAAGAACGATGACATTGACGAGATTGCGGGTATTTTGGATACAGATAAGTTATCAGCTGATACTAGCATACCAAGTGCAAACTATAGTGTTGTTCAACCTTGAACTTTGATAATTTCGAACTAATGAGAAACTTAACAATCGATAAGCGGACTACGCGGAATTTTCTCACGTGACTGCAAACGCACCTCTGGAATGGAAAGTTAGAGTTTCAAGAAATCGAAACGTCTGCCATCCAAAAGTTCGCAAGCGTCCCTTCTAGCTTGGAAAAATCGGTAAAGTCCTTAAAAACGCCAAGCAACGTTTGACGCTGAAAAACAAACGTTTTTCAATAGTATTAAATTTCATGGACTCCTTTCGACCAAAAATAATTAATAAACTATGAAAAAGAAGCGGAAAAAAACAATACGACACCCAAAAGTCTTTAAAAATCATAATCGAAACTCGTTTTATGAAGAATGTCACCCTGACCAAGCACCCCTTTTAAACTTAGAAAAAAAAAACCCCCAAACACTCGAACGATCGATCGACACCGCACGCAAAAAGCTCCCGGAGAAAGCTCCGGAAAAATAGTTCACCTTATCGGCAAGGCACCGCTTCTTCCTCGAGGGCGGCGAGTGCACCGCCTCGTCGGCCACTGTAGAGTAGTACTGCATACTCAAAATGTTTTCCATACTGTGAGTGACCATTGTAAAAACCACAGCTCGATTAATATGCACCCATGCGCTGTGGGAGGTGTGTTTGCACAAACTCTGACTCCCTCACTTTCTTCGGTCTCGGAGATTATTCCGGGTGTATATCGAACAAAAACTGCACAGACACCCACCACAAAACGAGAGCACTATTTTTTTTTTTTTTTTTTTTGTGTATCCCACTCACTTCCCCGATCGCACGAGAGTATGAGAAAAAAAAGACACCAGTCGCAAGCTCCGTCAAGATCGCGACGAAACGACGAACGTTCGCGAATCGCCGAGCTGTTATTTTCCGCACTGCCTGCGCGCGGTATGATATCGGTACAACAAGCGCGCAAGTGTATCAGGTATCGATGCGTCGCCTTCGAGCTTCCCGAGCCGAATAACCTGCCCTGCCGTCCGCACCGCTGGCATATAGTGTCACAACAGCCTACTCTCGCCGCGGTCCCACCACCACCGCCTCTTTCTCCTCCTCTTCTTCGTCATCGTCATCATCATCATCGCGGGAGCCGCATCCCTACCAGCGCGCCGAGTTTTATCGCCGCCGTCGCGCCTCCGTATATAGAACGCCTATATACCCCCCTCCTTAGCCCCCCTCTTTTTTCTCGTGCCCCCCCCCCCCCCGCCCTCTACCGTCGTAAACGCGTCTGCGCCTCGAGCCGCGGTGCACAAATATATGTATAAAAAGCCACTCTACGACGACGACGTCCGAGACAGCTATGGGCGTGTGTGCGGGTATACGCGGACGGCTGTATGACTCTGTATATCACGTGTGCTGCCGGCCGAAACGTTACCTCGCACGTGACGCCTGTGCGTTTGCCTTTATCATCATCATCCTCGCGTCCGCAGACCGTGCTGTTACGTACGAGGCGCGGGACGTATACTCATTACGCTCGTGCATGTATGTGCAGAGGAGAAGCGCGGATACGAAAAATGGATCGCGAAATGACCCCTGGGCGCCAAGATCGAGTGCGCGGACCTGCCGATACTCGCGCGCGCTTGTGCATCGGGATCGGTGGAGGCTTCTGACACTGAAAATCGTGATTCGATCAGCGCGGGGTGCAGAGCTTTTCGGGCCTTTGGGTCTTATTTTTAGCGGCGAGCTATTTCCGCGGGGCTCTTGAAATTCACGGGACGTTTGGTCTCTCCTCCGGAGGCGTTTTTCTTTAACCGGCGATCGATTCCCGGAGAAACAAGTACAGGCGCAGTCCGAGACGGCATGAAAGAAGAGAGACCACTATCTCCTCCGTATGGAAGAGAGAAATATAATCCAAAAGTAGACGCTCGCCTCTCCGAGGGCACGCATTTGTAGGATATTCGTCACGGGCCACCCGATAAGTACGTGACCTGCCGCGCGCACAGATCGGCAGCCTTGTTGTTGTATTCATCTTTCTCGGTTCCCATTATCGGTATGCATACGCGTGCACACCCGCACGCAACGTATCATGGGTATTACACGCTTTCAAGTTTCCCCCTGATGTCGAAGCCCGGCCGCGCCGTCGGGGCTATATTTATGCACACGCAACGCCGACCCATTGATCCTGGCGTGACGTCACGTCGGGCGCGAGTGCGCGTGTGTTTTATAACTTCTCGGGGAAACCAATCGTTCCATTCCATTTTTCATGCATCGTGCGCGTCTGTTGCCCGTGCTTGCGCAAGTGCGGCACGTGCGCGCGAGGAACCCGGTGAAAGTGTAAACGGTATACCAATGGTGTGCTTTTGGAGATCGGTCGGTGCAGAGCCACCCAAGTTTCAGCAGCATGGACCAGTGATGCATACGTATGGATTCAAAAACGTTGAGCTAAGCTGATGCGGTGTTAATATTCGAAAGAGGGACACAAAATGTCCAAACACCAGAAGCGCACGGCCGATGAGATCATGGAGAACAGTGTAAATGCCGCGAGCCTGCATGTATAATAGCCCACTCGTGACAACAAATATGTGGATGCAAGCAATCATATTATCTGCGGGAGCTGGTGACGAACAGGCCCTCCAGGAACACCGGACGGGCGCCTACATGACGCGAGTCTAATCGTTTTTTTTTACCGGTGCCACGGCTGCCGCGTTCCATGCACTGATAGAAGAGAAGCTTGTTTATTTCGGAGGTAAGGGGAAAGTGATGATACATTATATGTATACGATATCCGGACAAAATATGCACTTTTCGTGTTCAAAATTTAGGGTGAATGTTTTCGCGTGGAACACCGCCTGAACGCAAAAATTCATGCACTACGGGTTCTCGTTCTCTTCGTCTGGAAGAAGATACAGCTAGAAAACTTAACGCTCCTAAAATGAAAAAATTTACGTTTTTCAGTCCCCACTTGCTCAATAATATTTCAAACAAAATCGACAGCCCTTGTAATAAGCTTTAATTTGAGCCTAGGTGGAGCTGAAAACATTAATCTGATCAAAAGTTACGAGCAATTTAAGTTTGTGCTCGAGAATCGTTAATTAATTTTGTCAATCAGAGGTTTTGACTCATTTTGAAGCACCAACTTGAATCGCTCGTAACCTTTGACTGGATCAATAG
>JAPYYV010009023.1:0-12196 GCA_030522625.1 Copidosoma aretas | reverse complement strand
GCATGCTGTGCTGCAGATAATGATCGTACTATTAGCAAAGCGAGAGATGAAGTAATTCGAGGGTAACCTCTAATTTTAAGGTTGGAACGCAATTTCCATGCTCAAGTAATGAAAATATTTAAATGTAGACTTTTCATTCGCGATCAAAATGTAAAAAATTATCTAAAAACAACATTTCAATAGGGAAATTGTGGAATTTGGTGATTCTTGGCGGCCATCTTGGATCTTTCATTTTGAAATTATATTATTAGAGTCACAACTATTTGTTAATATTAAACCCCTCTATTACCACCAATTTTACATCGAATTCTGTGCTGCAGATAATGATCGTGCTATTAGCAAAGCGAGAGATGAAATAATTCGAGGTTAACCTCTAATTTTGAGGTTAAGACGCAATTTTCGTCAGGTCTCTATAATTTTTCTTTAATCTACATAAAATAAGCTTTTTTATAAAAAAAAAAAAAAAATCATGTTAATCGGACTAGTGGTTTGGGAGATATTTAATTTCGACAAAATTTCGGCGGTTTGTAACACTGTGGGGCGTAGGGTAAGGAGCACGGTGGATCAGACTTGCTATAAAAAACCATTATAAATTAGCATATTTTTACTTAATTTATACCTTACTTTTAAGTAAGAATAAAAACGTGTCGGGGGAGGGGGGATGTATTAGGGGGATATTATGTCCAACCTACACGAATAAACTATATAATATAGAAAGATATATATAAAGTTTATCTCCTATATTTAAATTTCATTTCTGATTACTGCATTGTATAGAGGAAATTTTGCATAAGTACTTGTTGATTGTGATAATATACTATTAAAGATCATTCTTTAAATAGCATATAAATATTTTATGTAACAATTACAGAAAAGAATAAGATTTAACAAACTAGATTTTAGAGGTACTCATCTTAATAAGCAAAACTTTTCTGACATTTTTATGAGCACGTATCAGATGACTGGCTTATTTAGTGGATGTTCATGGTTTTATGATAAAGTCTCTGTAAATGACAAAATAAGACAAAAATTTTTTTATCAACAGTATAAGACTAGTTTAGGAAGATGTACTATTAATAAAGAAATTTATTTAAATGTAAGCTAACTATATAAGGTTACATTTATTCACTATAATGGCTATTGTCTAAGAAAACTGAATAAATTGTTTATTCATATTTTCCACTATTATTTAAACTTATCATCCAAAAGTTTTCTAAGGTAAAACATTTTTATAGCTAAATTCTTAGCTTCGAAAAAGTGTTAATGAGATGTGAAGAAAACAAGTTAAAAAATGTATAAAACTAAATTTGAATCTTTAAAATTATTATATTTTGTTTCCTTAAAAAGGAAGCTTTGTACCAGTAAAAAAATTTTTTTCCAGAAGTACATTAAAAATGTTTTATATAGTGTTTGAAATGAAAAAACCACAGCCAATAAATTAGCATAAAGCTTCCTCAACAACATTATTCTGCTATTATTTACCTAAAAAAAAAAATCAAATTAAATAATGAATGATTTAAAACGTAAAAAGAAGCTATATGTATGCTCTACATTGTGGTATAAAGTTACGAACGCGAGTAATCTCATAGTTTGTATAAATATTATGTTAAAAAAAAAAAATTTATCAGCAAAAGTTCCCACCTTATTAGCAACTTTATTTTGACGGATAACTATCTATACAGCTGTTTTTAATAAAATAAAAAGAATATCCAGCAAGCTAGTACTTCATGAACTCTATGAAGGCAAGATTCATCGAAATCTATGGAAATAATACTATTTACAACTTAAAAATTGATTTTTGAACCCTTAGAAGAGTAAAAAACCGTTTTTTACCATAAAAATGGTTATAAAATCCTTAAGAAGGTATAAAACTCAAATTTTTTGTGCAGCTGCAGTAAATAAGTAATATAAATTATTTGGAGGGTTTCTGAGGTGCACATCTCAGTTATTTATAGTCCAAATAAAACATACAAATTTTGAAAACATAAAGTTTTCGAAAGAATAAGCTTTATTGAACGCCTTGGACGAAGAAAACCTAATAACGGTACTTTGCAATGCTAAAATAAATTGTAATGTACCGTTATATGTTTTTCTTCGACCGACGCATCTATTAACGTATTTTCTCTAAGTTCGCAAATAGATCACAAATGTAAAAATCACTGATTCAATAAAATAAATAGATTTTCTTGAATACGAAAAAACGATACTGGGTAAACAAAAATTTTTTAGTCTAAAATGAAGGTGTTCTAATACTAAATGAGATACAACTATTGAAGCGTTTTTAAGTTTTTCATTCTAAATGTAGCAAGAAACCGCTTATTGGACATAAAAAATCGTTATAACAACCTTGATAACGTATTGAATGTAATGTTGTTTTAAAGGATTACAAGGATATAACAACAAATATTTTAAGCCTTAAATCATCAAAATCACTCGAAAGGTTTCTAAGATATGAGTGATTTTTTACAAAAATCTCAGTATTTCTTTGATAAATACTAAACAAAATATGTTATCGAAATGACTTAAGATGGAAAATAAAGCTATTTTAAAGCTTTATCAGATTTTACTATTTTAAAATTTTAGGACAATTTGTTTCACCCTTAAACAAGTAAAAAACCTGTTTTTGGACCATAAAAATTTTTATAAAAACCTTGATAAGGTATAAAACCTAAATTTTTATTCAAATTAATACAAGGATATAAAAAAAAATATTTTAAGCCTTAAATCATCAAAATCACTCAAAAGGTTTCTAAGATATGAGTGATTTCCCACAAAAATCTTAGTATTTCTTTAATAAAAACTACACAAAATATGTTACCGAGATAATTTGAAATGTAAAATAAAGAAATTTGAAAGCTCTATCAGATGTTACCATTTAGAAATTTGAATTTAATTTTTTTAACCCTTAACGAAGTGAAAAACCTGATTTTTGACCATAAAAGTTGTTATGAGGTATAAAACTTAAATTTTATTTCCGACCTGCTATAAGGAGGTTATAGCAGAAATTCTAAGCCCTACATCATTTAAATCGACCGTTGGGTTCCTGAGATATGACTGATTACATGCACACACACACACGCACACACACACACACACTCGCACGCACACTCACACACACGCACACATACAGACTTTTTCTAAACATAGTATTTTTTCATTTTTGACACTATATGAAACATTTCTAACGTATTTCTAGAAAAAAAATTTTTTTACGGATACAAAGCTTGCTCTATGAGAAAGCAAAATACCATTTTTAGAAAAAGTCTGTTTGAGTGTGTGTACGTAATCAGTCATATCTCAGAAACCCAACGGTAGGTTTCAATGATTCTAGGGTTTAAATTTTTATTTTTTTATTCTTATAGTGGCTCGAAACAAATGTTTAAGTTTTATACCTTAATAAGGTTTTTATATCGATTTTTATGGTCAAAAAACAGATTTTTTTCTTTTCGAAGAAAAAAAAATTTCAATTTAAATTTCTAAATAGTAACATTTGAAAGAGATTTCAAATAACTTTATTTTACATTGCAAATTATTTTGATAAAATATTTTGTATAGTCTTTATTAAAGAAATACTAAGAATTTTGTGGATAATCACTCATATCTTAAAAATCTCTTGAGTAATTTCGATGAATTAAGGCAATAAATGATTGTTTTTATATCTTTGTATACATTACAAAAAAAAATTAAGTTTTGTACTTTATTAAGGTTGTAATGACGATTTGTTATGATAAAAAAGCCGTTTCTTGCTACTTTTAGGGTAAAAAAAAAGTGTATGGGTCTCGGGACCCGCAGAAGAAGCAAAGCTGTTTACTCTGTTATTAGCTATCTCGTGTACGTAGACACGTGCACTGTACCCGGTACTGTACAATATTAGTGGTAATAAAAGAACGGACTGTGTCATGTAAGATACACAGTAGAAGGGACAACTCCGAACATAGTTGGATTACGTATATAGTAAAAAAAGAGCGAGAGTTATTCGGTGAAAAAAAGAGGGGTTATGAATCATTCTTGCATTGACATGTATCAAGATTATATCACTAGACCCAAGGACTACAAAAGAAATTTCTCTTTCAATGATTTTAGAACATGTACAACAATTTTCTAAACATACAATAATTTTCATGTAATATTTAGTCCTTGAAACATAAATTTATAGGGCAATTATTCCAAGTAAAAGATATTTTTATACTTGAATTTGCATATTTTAAATTATTTGTCACGTTATATTTTGACAAGAAAACGAAAAACTTATTCTGCATATTTGTAAAAATTTTTAAACATGCTATAATTTTCCCGAAAATTTTCCACCTTGACTTTATAGATAAACATTAAAAACACTGAAAATTATAGTTATTTTTTTCATATCTCAACACCTCTTTATTTGTGCGCTGCGATATTTTTTTACCCTTTAGAGGTATTTTTTGATATTTGGCGGTTAACTCATATTACCAAAACCCGTTTAATTATTTGCTGTCTGCATCGATCTGCCGTACATGCAAGCATTTTTTGGTAATTATATGTTTCATTAATATAAAAATACTAACCATTCAGTGGGTGTATTATATGCATACACACGTCCGCGCACAATTACACAGTACACACACGTCCATGCACACTTACACACAAATACATATGTAAAAATAGACGTGCAGTGTGCATACACATATATATGTATATATGAATGTGTGTGTGGTTTGCACACTTTATCCACAGTCCACACTCTAATATGCATATGCAATACTAAACAGTGGCTATATATATATATGTATCTAGCGGAATCCGAAGGCGAACGGTGAGACTCGAGCGTCACCGAGCGCAGTAAATATATAGGTATGTACGGGGGAGTCCCCTGGAAAAAGAGAGACTTCGTGACCATGTCGCAAAATTGTGTCAGTTTTTAGAAAGTCACCCCCCAAGCCGAGATCTCGAACGTTCTGTAAAAAGCTTGGCTTCAAAAATTCAAAATAGATTACTTCAATAGTTGTATCTCACAGAGCATTATAACAGTTTTATTTAATATTAAAAACATTTTTTTTTACGCTATGTCGTTTCGTCGAGGTTCTTATAATAATTTTCAACGCTAAAAAAACGATCTTTGCGGTTTTGGGAGTAGACAAATTTAAATAAAATTTTATCAATAGTGTTACGTGGCATATGATGGTTTGGGATGTTCACGGAATAAAATATACGAGGACTTAAATAGGCTTTGCTTATTAGTTAATGATCCGAAAGAAGAGACGCCCCGCAAAAGTACCTATCGCTTTGTTGGTCGGCCGTAGACTCCCCTTGCTCCTTACTAGCTAACTCTCTCCTCTCTCACGCTACCAATCTGTGGTGGGCCCACAAAAGACGGGGGTGCATGGACACATGGCTACTCTATTGTACACGACATGTCCAAGGGCCGTGACGTCGGTGCTCTCAACGACTCTGACTTCTATAGCTGCTAGCTCGTACCTGTGTGTATGCATGTGTGCTGTGATGTGTTATGTTGTTCGCGTTGTCTACGCCATTATACACTTATTCTTCCACTTCTTTAGAGAGGTGGCTGCACTCTTTACATTTTCTTATTTATTTTTCCATCTTCTCACACTTCTCTCGTGTGTATTTTGTGTATGGGATATTTCGTTTATGTTCGCGCTCTTCTCTCTCTATGATAATTATTCAAATATTTGTAAACTTAGTTCTGTCTTACATTCAATTTTTTAGTAGGATACATTTTCCTTATCATATTTGTATTTTTTACCTCTCCTTTTTAACATCTTTCAACATTTTTTCCTGTTATAGTCGTTTTTGATGCTTGATTTATATTATTAATATTGATGTCATCTTTACGTCTATTGAATTTTTTAAACATTTTACTTTACCTCCCCTATACGACATTATACGCTAAATTGAAACTTTTTTTTTTTTAATTTTCTTTACTGCTTTGTTCAAAAGTATTTCTTTTTACCTCTTTATGTATGTACGTATAATGTTTTTTTTTTTTTTTGTACTTAGTTTCGTTTTAAGTTTCGATTAAAAACTCTTTTTCCGGAACTTCAAATAATTATTTCGATTAATAACTATGAAATCTGGTTCTGATGAAATATAGACTGCTCATACTCTTTTATCTAGATTAGCGAAAATATGGCCGGTCTTCTAGTTTGAACGATGAGGAACCTCTTTTTCTTCTTTCGTTGATCTTTTCTTTTAAGGGTAATGGTTACAATGGTTGTTTTTAAATTAAGGGGCTATAACTGAGTGCATGGTTGATAAAAATAATTTTGATGTGTACATATCGTTATTCGCCGATGTCATAAATGTTAATCAAGGTGATTAATAATATTCCGTAATCTCAATTTTCGCGTCTCACACTTACTTTTAAATTCATTAATCACATTCGTGTTTGTCATCTTTTATAGATCATATTTTATCGTTTAATCTTACTTTTTCTTCCATTTTCTTTGTAACAACAATTTTTTCGTAATAATAATGGACATTTTTTTTGTACGTATAAGTTACCTTGTGTTACCGCGTTTTTGTTGCTACTATCGTTATTACAGTACTATGCGTCTTTTAATTATTTTGTATTGCAGTACTATTACTTGCTTTTGCTTTTGCCTTCTAGTATTATGTCTTTTGATTTTTTTTTCATTTAGTGCGTCGACTGTTTGATATTATTTCATGCAAGAAATGATGATGTAAGCTAACAAAATGATTAAAGGGTTACCAAATATAAACTCATTGACCGTTTGATAATGTAATTGTCCCGCATTTTGGGTGTACAGTCGGGGCTATGTATTAAAAAATTTCTATTAACTTTCTCTTTCTTCTTTTATTTTCGCGATGCACTCGGATAAAAATTAAATTTATTGTAAAACTTCAGTTTAATACGTTCTTTTTTCTTCATTAAATGTCGTTCAAAAAAAAAAGTCAATGGGTATTTTTCGTGGCGTGTCCGGGGGCCGCGGAAAACAAATGACGAAACGGTGTATCTGCAATATATTTGTGTAGTTATCTCCCGCTTATCGCTATATATACGAAAATCTACGCTTGCTTTCGGCTATCTTTTTGCGACGCGTCCAGGGGCAGCGAGATATTTTTTGGAGGCTTAGTTTTTCCGTTGCTGGGTTAGTCATCCTACATTATTTATAACCTTAGTTAATAATAGTCAATTAGTTATCTATTCTTCCGTCGGTGTTTTGAGGTAGGGCTTTCATTAGACAAGCTTCCTTTATGTTATCTACGTGGGAAACTCTTCCATTGTCCCCTCTTTGCAGCTTTACATTTTTCTTCCTGTAATCGATGCCCGTTATTTCATAAGGGCTCTGGTATTGATTGTCGTATTTATCTTTTGATAGTTACTTTAATACGTATACACTTTCTCCTTCCAAGAAGTATGTTGTTCTTAGCTGTCGATCATAGTAGTATTTCAATCGATATTTTGCTTGTACTTGATTCATTGCAGCTATGGTTCTTATTTCCTTTAGCGTCGTCACTAGCTCTTTTTTTTATTCATCCGACGTTTGGGTGTCAGATCGTGGTTTAAAGCTAGACGGTATTCTTACTGTTTGGCCGAATACGAGCTCGTGCGGCAAGTATCCCGTACTTTCATGCTTCGTCGTGTTGTATAAAAGCATACACATAGTTAGGTGTTCATCTCCATGATCATTTTGCTCTACGTACGCTTTTATATATTCCGTAAGTGTATGATGCATTCTTTCGATGGCATCGCTCGTTTGGGGGTAGTATAAGAATTTAAAATAGTTTAGCTAGCTCCTCCATTCTTTTATTCATAAAGTTGGTGATCTAATCCAACAGTAGGTGGTCCGTGGCCCGTATTATGCTACAAGTTTCTCCGTCATGGCTATCACGGTTTCCTCAGCTATCGCTGTTTGCACGGGTGCAAGGACGATGAATTTTGTGAGCCAATCTTGCGTGGATAGTGTATATGTGTACTGATTTGCTAAGGTTTTGTTAATTGGTCCGTAAAAGTCTATAGAAATTTTTTCAAATGGTCTGCTTAGCGTGTCTGAGATAAGCATGGCTTGTTTTCTTTAAACTCGCACAGGTTTTTCGGACTGACAAGATATGCATTCCAAGATAACTTGTCTTACGTCTGGGACCATGTTTCTCCGATAGTAGTCTTTTGCAATCCTATTATAAGTTGTATTTACTTTCCTGTATCCTGCTACTGCCGTTTCGTGGTATTCCCTGACGATTTTAAGCCTTTGGTCTGTTGGTGGGATCACTAGCGTGTTTGTAAAGAGTACTCCTACCAATCGAATACCTTTAAATACTTCCTCAAAGGTTTCGATAGAGTACCCCTATTGGGTTAGATTAAGCATTGCTAGATCTCTCACGATTCTATTCGTTTTAACGCCATTTGCCACTATCATTTCTTTGAGTGCTTTGATACATTTTTAATATCAGACTTGAGCGCTGTTTCTTAAAAATATTCTTCCACGTACATGTGCATATATATAACTTTCCTCGCTCTCATCATCTTGGCTTCCTCTATGTTCCTCTCTTCGCTGTTCATACGCGTCAGATTTATATATCCTCTTTCGTGCAAAGCGTCTATCACCTCTGCATTGGGTACTTTGTAACCGTCATAAAAGTTATGATCTCTAGGTTCTTAAACGAATGCCCCTCGATTTTATTCAGTTTTTGTAGTGAAGGTTAGTCTTCTCCTTCTTTTGGTGCCCATGGTAGCATTTCTGTCGGTAAACGTGTCCTGCATACTCTATATTTTCCAACGTCGGCGAGTTAATGGCTTTCCCGCTCTCTACATTTTCACTTGTGCTGTCCTTTTCGTGTAATGCATCGTTTTAATTATTATTGTTCTCGCTTTCCTCCCTGCCTACTTCAAGGTTGTCCTCGTCATTTTTCGCTGGCTGCTTGCCTTTCTTCTCTTGCTCTTGAGTGTGATCACTTGTG
Source organism: Copidosoma aretas (assembly GCA_030522625.1). Classification (NCBI taxonomy): domain Eukaryota; kingdom Metazoa; phylum Arthropoda; class Insecta; order Hymenoptera; family Encyrtidae; genus Copidosoma; species Copidosoma aretas. The sequence continues at coordinate 3,277 of JAPYYV010009023.1, read as the reverse complement.
TTTACCTCAGGTCCGGTCAGTTGTTGTGTTTCTCCCGACTGCGTTTTTACATGTTTACCTCGTTTACCCCGGTCTATCCTGTCGTATTTACTATAGCTGCTCTGGTAACTTTCACATTCATCTTGGTAATTTTCGTGGGGCTCGCAGTTCGGTTTGCTACTTGGCTTCTTTCCGTTGGATGGTTGTATTAAGGGTGTGTAATGTGCGCTCTCACTCACGCCCTCTAGTTGTATATGATATGTGCGACGATATGTTGATGAAATTACCATTTCCATTGCTTGTTTGTGATCTAAGTATTTCCTCTGTCACCTCTGGTTCTCTACATTTTCGTATCCATTTTGAGTCACGTAAAATCGCCCGCAGCTCGTAAGTAGAGATATAAAGATGCAATAAAAATATAAAGGTGTGTAACAGGCAGTTTCTGGGTGGGTCGTGCGGTAACCCTGATTTATTCGTCTCTCTTCGGGCTTCATCATTTAAAAATCTTAGCTATCTATCCGGGAGTATAGTTGTCTCTGTTGGGATATAGAAATCTACTTCCATTTGGCCCCTGCGTTGTTCTGGTAAGCATTTTTTTACTCACACTATACGTTGTTTCGTTCTTTTTTTCGATCATATCGTGTGGTGCCCTTTCAGCCGGTGCGATTTCTTTAGGTTCCCATACGTCAATTCTCATACCAGGTTTGCCTTGTATGTCATGTCGTTCGATATCAACCATTACTTGTGCCCGTAACTCGTCTGACCTACCCCCAAATAGGTCGTGTATATTTAGCTCTTTTTGTACTTCCGTACCGGGCGTGGTGGTTTATTTTTGTAGTTTCTGAAAGTTTTTCGGCCCCACGTCCCTGATCTTTTGTATTATCTACCGCATTCGGGTTCAAAATCTGTAGCGTGTCGCAGTTGGCTATTATTATTTCTTTTGAAGGCTTTAATATTTGTGGTGTAACCGAGAACTGCTATTTTTGTCGGTGCAGACTGTCAAGCTGTCTCTTAAGCATTTTTCGCAACTTTTTCCTCGTCTCTACTACCGCCGGTGTCCTTGTTGTTTTCATTCCTTTTTGGAATCCTGGTTCTATCTTTATGTAATTTAATTTTCCATCAATGTGTCTCGGCGAAATAACTTTATCTTCCAGTGTAGTTCTTACTGCTGCAGCTTTCTTTCCATCCTTCTTATTTATTTTACGTACTATATCTTTTCTTGTACGCCTTTGTAATCTTAGTGGGCGCTCTTCGTGATTAGGTTCCTCTGATTATGAGTCTGCCTTACCGTCTGCTTGCCCATCGATACTTATATCTGATTTATTCTTGTAAGGCTCGTCGTAAAATTGATTTTTCTTTTGTACTGTATCGTCTAAACTTTCTGATTTTGAGCAGCGAATATTTACTTTCTTAGGTCTACCCTGAATCATTTTTCTGAGAGTTGCGCGTGATTTAAATACTTGCGCTGACAGTCCGTCGCTATCGGCTAGTCCTTCTTCCTCTTGTTCGTCAGCAAGTTGATACAATTCTTGATACGACCGCTTGGTATTCACTTCCCCTTCTCTTAGCACTGGATTGCGGGAGAGAGCGTCTGGCGCTCTGTTGGATGCACCCAGACGATATACTACATCAAACTAGTAGCCTCTTAACTCTGCCTTCAGCCTATCAAATAGAATCTCAGGTTTTTTAGACGTATGGATAAGTTTCAATGGTCCATGGTTTGTAACGACCGTGAATTTACGCCCATACAGACAAGGACACAAACCACGTGGCCAGCTCAGGGGGAAAGGGGTTCAGAGAAATGCTACGTGGGGCTACGTAAAGGAAGAGGGGGTTTAACAAAAAGCTACGTGGTTTTTTTATATTGTTCTAGAGTACGCATCTTTACTTTTTATATGAAAATCATACGATCAAAATACGATTTTGACCAAATAGAAGAAATATCAACTGGTTTTTATTAGTATAAACGATTGCATAGGTAATGCGCCCTTAAAATTAAGAGACTTCCCAAAACTTGAGTCTGTCATATACGTTGAAGAGGTACGTTCATAGAAGAGCAGAACAAAATGGACGTTGAAACTTCCCATGTTCCATAGTCTATAGAGTAATGCGCAGTCCACTTTTACAATGAAAACTCTCCTTGTTCTCCTTAAGCCGCACACTGCGCAGTGTGGGATTTTCTTGTTTTGACAGGTCGTAAGCATCGAGTCGAGTAAACAAAAGTGCCGGTATAGCAGCTACAACGTCAATCTTGGAAACATCTTGTTTTTTACATTTATTATTCATACACCATCGTGTTGACTACTTTTGATTAATGCCGCTTTATTCTAAGCGTTTTAAAGACTATCGTAAAGCTTATGGAAGTGATTTCTTAAAACAAAGAGTGCAGGATGATGTCAACGATCTTTGGAAAAAGATAAAAGCTGACAAAGATGCATTCCCACAGAATGTTGAACGAGAAGTGAAAGAATAGGTATAAATAAAAACTTGGAAAGATACAGCTTTTCTGAGTGTTTTTACATGACAGGTAATACATAGTACTATTCGTCTTTTTTATAAGTAATTATTGACTTGTCAATGTGTGTGCAGAAATTCGCGTACTTATATGTACCTATTTAAAAAAAACTTCTTTTTTCCTAGAAACCCCTACAGTGTTGCGACCTCAGAGTTCCGGGCGGTTCATCCAAACCAGATCATACCAACACAAATGCATTGAATCTGCTTCTAACCAATTTAGCGTCCCCTCTAATCGATTCATCCACTCGAACTAAAGGTCCTACAGAAGGTTGATGTAATGTCCTTCCTCATTAGTTAAATATGTTGTAAATTAACAACTTTTTAGTTTGGGCAGTAAAAAGCGTTGACGAGCTACCAGTAACTTGGAAAACGAGGTGGAAAGTAGTAATGTCGACTCTCCAGTTGATTATTCTACGAATAATCGTGAATACACATCTCCAGCTCAAGACGCACTCAAAACTAATATTAGTTTATTAGAAAAAAAACTGATTACAGCTATTGGAGGGCGTTACTCTGCTCTTGAAACATCTAGCACTTAAAAAAAATTCATTATTTAAAAAAGGAAATGAAGACGTGTAAAAAATTAATTAACTCAAAGGTAAACAAAGCAAAATGACGAAAAAAGTACAGGGATGACAGGCAGAGTAAATTAAAAGCTCTTGTAGCAGGAAAACCAGATCTTCTACACTGGAAAAAAGTTGGGCGGGCGGACTTACCAATATTACTGTGAGCGGCGTACCCAAGTACTTGGGCCGTCTGCTCACCCACTTTGGGCAGGCAG